>CAMRHE010000173.1:1735000-1917500 GCA_947044405.1 Leptodactylus fallax | reverse complement strand
ACAGGAGGATCAATGCTGCTTGGCAGAGCTCCTCATCCACTACTGTAATAGATGCCTGGAATGTTCACTGACGCCTCAAGGAGAAATACAGAAGATAATAAAAGCTATCAATTCTGCACTTGGAGCTGGAATATATCCTGGTGCTGTTAATCTTTTGCAAGGATTAATAAAAAAAAAAAAAAAAAAAGGGGGGGGGGGAAGATGTGAGCAAGTCTCAGTGCAATGTGGGTGGGGGGGTCATGGAGAATATGCCATAGGAGGATGCCTGGGTGAAAAAAATGAGGAGGGGGTCAATGGGCACAGCAGAGAAGTTGCTTTAGTGTGGGACAGCAGCCTATAAAATAGTAGAGTCTGGGCCAGGAGGGGTTAATGCCCAGCAAAGATAGAACACTTGTGCCATCTACAGGCTGCCAGGCAGTGATCAGTTAATTACTATTTACCACCCTGACTGATGCACCCAGGTTAGCCTGTTGCATTGATATACAGTGGGTGCTACATATAGGAGGAAGGGGGGATGGAGGAGTCATTAGTGAAATGACAGGCGTGGGGTGTCTATCTGATTCATGCTCTGTGCTGCACATCAGCCACCCACAATCCGAGATATCCTCCCATTGTAGAGATCTGCAAACTAATTATCCTTAGTCTGTCATATATAATTATATGTACTCGGCTACTTTTCTTCTACAAACTCGACCATAGCAATACCACCTGTTTAGAATGATCCGGGCTATGGAAGTATAATTATAGTTTTAGAGATTTCTAGGTGGACTCTCATAGGGGAGGCGTATCAAATATATCATAAACTAGGACATACTAATGCAATAGGTACTGTATATAAATAGGTGGTGTGAAAAGAAGGGCTGAAACATTTCATACTTAATAGTAAATATATGTAATGTAAATACCCCCCCAAAAAAGGTATACAGCGTGTGTCTATTGTTAGATATAGAGGGGTCTAGGACAGCTGGGTGACTACTAGTATGGTTGTTTCTCCTACTTAATGCTTCAAGACATCTGAGTGACTTCTTACCATCTTGGTATATTGGGTGACAACATAATGAGAGAGTAATGGTGGCCATATTGGTGTTCATGCAGTTTAGATGAGTTAGAAAGATCTTAATATTGTACTACAGACTTTACAGAAGACCACAACTCCTCCAGGACCTGTAATGTTGGAGGTAGAGGAAGCTAAGCAATATTTTCTCAGTAACTATAACCTATAAAATTAGCCCATACCCAGCAATGGCAGTAACAGTATTTCATGGTCCATCTGTTACAGAGAAACATAAAAAATACAATAGATAGATACGTAAGAAAAAGATGGATGGATAGATAGACAGATATAATAGATAGATACGTAAGAAATAGATAGATGATGGATAGACAGATAAATGTAAGATATATAGATAAAAAGATACATAGACAGATACAAGTATATACATAGGTAGATAGATATGAGATAGATAAACAGATAGAGATAGATAGATAGATAGATAGATAGATAGATAGATAGATAGATAGAGATGATATAGATAGATAGTTAGATATGATATATAGGTAGATAGATAGATAGATAGATAGATAGATAGATAGAAGATATGAGATAGATATGAGATACATAGATAGATAGATAGATAGATACGATATACATAGATAAATAGATTGATGCATAGATAAATGGATAATAGAGATAGATGATAGATAGATAGATAGAATCCAAAAGAAGTTTAAGAGCAGCACCATGTATACATGACCTTAAAGGGTGCTGGGTGCAAGTACACTAGGGTCTGGCATAGAACCCAATCCACATAGACAAAAGAACAAATGGACAGCACTCCAAATTGGTGAAAAAATCAGTTACTGTGGGTAACATGGAACAACCTCCAAATTTTGTTTTTTGGAGTGCTGCCGATTTGTTCTTTTGTCTAGATAGTTAGATAGATAATGATAAGATGCATAGAAAAATTGATACATAGAGATGACAGATGATAGATAGATAGATAGATAGATAGATAGATAGATAGATAGATTCATCTGGAGCATCTTAACTTATAACCCTGTGCTTTTCTATTCCTCTGTTACTCCTCCAAGAAATGTATGAAAAAATTGACAACTGCATGTTACCAGATGGCTGTGTCACTACATAGCCTGATCCTGTCCAATCAATGGTGACTCTGTAGGGACACACCCTCTTGACAAGTAGAACTGTAACGCCCTGCTGCCACCTTTTTTTATAAATTTCCAAAAGGAAGAACAGAGGAACGGTACCATGCAGAGTTATAAGAAAAGATGTTATATTATGACAAATAGCAGTATTTACTAAGACAGACATATCAGGACAGGAAACGCGTCCTCTTTAAGCTGACATTACGGCTGCTTATAGTAAAGGATATTGTGATCTCAAATTGCTGAAGCCTCTAGATTCATAATGTAAATGTAAAACATGGGTGTGCAGTGGCAGGAATGGCCCAGCAGTGCTGTATGTGGAGGGGTACACTGTATATACTAGAGTGGGGGACAAGCCATAACCACAACATATACCATAGGCAGCAACGTGGCAGCACAGCACATACTCAGTTTTCTTTTAGAATTTGGTTTGTTACATTTTTTAAATAAAAAATAAATAAATAAGTAAATAAATATTATTTGTAGAATTCTATAGATCTGGAGGTTACCCGTAGAGCTTTCTATGATACTGAACCTTCTCACCAGGAGCAGGAAGAGTCACTAACAATGTACTTTATGTCTTAAGCCTCAGTGATTTTACTAAATTCCTTATAGTCAATAGAATGATTATTGGTAAAGCTCATAGTGTAGCTGCCTTGCCTAATGGTCATTCATCATCTAATACTGTAAGATTACAATAGTTTTACAGTTTACATTAAACCAGTGGTGGACAAAGAAAATAAGGGACCCCATAACAAAAGTTAAAGTGGAAACCCCAATACAGTGTCAGATTTTGCCACTCAGTGCAGACGGGACTGGTTTTTTTACCCACTCCTTGCTCTTTGCATTAACTCTAGGTAGATTTTTCTTCCCCTTGTTGGCTAATAATAGGGGTCTTCTGGGTCTGCACAGGTTCTTGTCACTCAGGAGCAAAGGAGTAAGGAGACAACATGGCTGGACCTCTTCTCTCCAAGGGACCCGTCAAAGTTGCATGGCAAAACCAGCTCTGTTCCTACTCAAGTAATAGGACCAGATGAACCCCAAGCTCCGTGTACTGATTTTGAGATTGACTGCACAAATACATGGCAAAATAAGAATATACTGGTTACCTGTAGTCAACACTGGGGTAGGGGTGATGAGGCTTAACAGCTTCTTCTATCGGTGTTAGAGAATAACCAGAATGACCTATTCATAGGACAGAATTTCAATATTAGCTCGGTAAAGTTCAACACCCGGGACCTGTACAGGTCAGCTGTTTGAAGAGGTTGTAATGCTTGGGTGAGCTCCACTTTTTCTTCTCAGACCAGCGACATGACGTCCATTGGTCACATGATTATGCAGAAGCTTAATCCGATTCTAATGAATGAGACTGAACTGCAATACCAAACAAACCCACTATAAGCTGTGCTTAATAAACAGTGAATAGGCCACAACACTTGTCCAGATGTTGCAGCCCCTTCAAAGAGCTGATCTGTGGGGGTTTTGAGTGTCAATTGGATAGGGATGACCCATCCCAAGGAGAGGTGGTCAATATCATAGCCTCACAGAACCCCATTTAAAGGGTTTGTGCAGGACTTCAAAAACATGGCAAATTTCTTCTTTTCAAGAAGTGACATCATGTCCCTTGGTCACATGGCCATGCAGCAGCTCAGTCCCATTCATTTTAATGGGATGGAACTGTGGCATTTCCATGTGACCAATGGACGTAAGCTCACTTCCCGAGAAGAAGAAAGCTGCCATGTTTCTGAAGTCCTGCACAAACCCTATTATATAAAGAAATAGCACAGAATCATCAGCACAGAATTTGGACATATAAAGAGTAGAGATAGACAAACCTCATGAGATTTGTTTCACAGATAATCCGGAGGTTCGGCCCTCTGATTAGTTTCATACTGAACTTGTTCAGATAGAACTGGAAGTGTTGTTATTATACTCTGAGGTCTCATGAGAAACTATAGTATAATAAGTGGATGCCCAGGGGAGGTGAGGAAAAATAACAAACACTTATACTCACCTTGCCTCACCTTTCCAGGCAATCTTTGAGGCATCCAACAATCCCTGAAGTCCTCTTCCAGTCTCCATCTAATGTCAAGCACCCACTGCTGAAGCTTGTGATTGGGGCACTGAGGCCTTTGACCCAGGGGCCCAAAACATTAGCTGGAGGCCAGACAACATCTGAAGATGATGCCAGGGGACTTCTGGATGCCCAGGAGAGGTAAGGCAAGGTAAGTATAAGTGTTTGTTATTTTCCCTCGTCACCCCTGGGCCTCCATTTATTATACTCTAGGGTCTTCTAAAACCCCAGTGTGATGAGCCCCAAAACACTAGCCCGAAACATTTGGAAATTTCTGCTCCAATCCGGTTCTAATTGAATCGGTTCGCCCATCCCTAATAAAAAGTATAACAAGCCCAAAATATTCAGGGATAATCATTCAGGGCTTGTCTGCAATATCTGAGTACAGTCACACGGCAGCAATCTGTAAACTTGTATAGTCGTCGGGGGTGGGGAATTCTTCACACACTGTTTCTAGAATGTGATCGTAGATTTATTATATCCTTTATTAGGGCAAAGTTGGCTAATAGAACTTAAACCAAACTCAAGACTCCTTCCATTAGCTGAGACTGAGCACATCACTCGAGGACTGGTGATATTTACATGTATTATTACTAACAATACATTTTTGATTTTGCTACATTTCATTACAAAATGAGATTTTTAGTATCAACAGGTTTCATAATATTACCGTAATTCAATTCACCGTTCCCTTTTCTGATAAGTAAGGTAATTCAATAGGGAGCCCCATCAATTAAGATGTCAATTGAGATAAATTTAGAGGTTAAAGAGAATGTGACAGCAAGTATTAAAAATAGCAATATTATTCAACTATTTTGTATTTGTCATGATGGTTTTTGCATAAATGCAGCAGTGAGTATGTCAGTCTTGGCAAGTTCACTGATCTTGTGAGATATTCAGTCAGGAAGGAAAGTATCATCCCGTTGACTCATTGCTCCGATGTACTGTAGTAGCAGCATTGCAGCATTATGGAATCCAGACTATTAAATGTTGCTTTGTCTATAAATACCATCAGATGTAGCTTAAAGGTCAGAAATAAAACAATTATATTTCTATTAATTAGATTACGGATTAAATTGATGTAAGGCAATGAACGGCTACAATGTGTCATTGTTGAGCTATCATGGAAAGTCCTGAAACCTCTTGGAAACAGCCAAGAATTGAAAGAAATATGGTCTTCTAAAGAGGTGGTGTTTTCAAAGAAGATGGTCATTACAAGTAGGATATAAAAGATATAAGTCCAGAAAAAAAGAAAATTTGTGTATCCACACAGCCCAACTCACATTTTGTAGCCCTCGGAAAACTTCTAGTGTCCTACTTCCGATGCACGGAATCCAGTCTCCTCGGTCAGAGACAACTGGTAGTTCAAAAAAGATGGTTGTAGGATCCAGCAATGCAAGAAGAGGTCCAGTGTGGTAAAATATAAAACTGAACTTTTAATTATTCCATAGGAAACATATACATAAAAATAAAATGAAAATCTTCAGCAAAAATATAAATAAAAGATATAAAGTCATTCTCAGAAAAATTTGGTCTAGATCAGTAGTGGTCTTCTGAAGAAAATGGTCCTTTGGAGAAATTTGCCTGCGTAATATTACTCTAGGTGATTGTCAATATGGACTGTGTTCTGCATTTATAGACATTCTTCCTTTCTCAAACAACTGGTAAGAATCATAGAGGGGATTAAAGCGGTTTTCCAGGCTTATTAATTGGTGACCTCATCTTAGGATGAGAGATGGGTGAACTCCTCAGGATTCCTTTAGTTTCAGGTTTCAGGTTTGGGTACCTGATTTGTTTCGGGTCAAACAAGTTTGGTATGAACCTCACCTTAAATTGGCTTAAAACATAGTGTAGAGCACTCTAATGTATAACACTGCCAAGGTTTCTAGGAACCTATCTATAAAACATAATGTAGAATACTCTTAGGGCTCCTAGGAACTTATCTATAAAACATAGTGTAGAACACCGTCAGGGCTACTAGGAACCTATCTATAAAACATAGTGTAGAATACTCTTAGGGCTTCTAGGAACCTATCTATAAAACATGGTGTAGAATACTGTCAGGGCTCCTAGGAACCTATCTATAAAACATAGTGTAGAATACTCTTAGGGCTTCTAGGAACCTATCTATAAAACTTGGTGTAGAATACTGTCAGGGCTCCTAGGAACCTATCTATAAAACATGGTGTAGAATACTGGCAGGGCCCCTAGGAACTTTTTTATTAAACATAGTGTAGAACACTTTCATGACTCTTAGGAACCTAACTGTTCAATTTTTGGTTCTCTAAGACAAACAAAGCTGACGTTATGTCAAAGTGAAAGAGAGCCCAGAGGAGCCCAGGGGAGGTGAAAAAAATAAAAAAAAGCATTTATACTCACCTTCTCTTACCTCTTTTGGGCCTCCTCACGGCATCTCTCTTGGTCCCCTTGCTGACATCATGACGCATGCCCATGTCACCGCTAACCCCAGGTCCACAGAAGAGTTCGAATACCACCAGGAGGATGCTGTAAGGAGGCCCAAAAGAGGTAAGGGAAGGCAAGTATGAATGTTTTTTATTTTTTCACCTATTATACTATTATAGAGTATAATGTGGTGGCCATTTTAGTTCTCCCAAAACAAATCTCCATTTGTTTTCTTTCATAAAAAAACAAACAATTTGGGATATTCAGGTCGAATTATGAACCAATTCGCCCATCTCTACTTAGGATAGGTCATCAATTAAAGATCAGCAGGGGCCTGACACCAAGGCCCCTGGCTGATCGGCTATTTGTTAAGAAGGCAGTCCTCACATGAGTGCTACAGCCTCTTTAGTGCTTGCCAAGCACAACACTGCGCTCTTGAATGACTGAGGCTATGTGAACAATGAACATAACGTTACAAAGCCAGAGAAGCGAAAAGTGAAAGCTCCCACTTCAGCCAGCTGAACAATAAGGGTCCCAGGTGTCGTTCCCCATGGATCTTCAATTGATAACCTACCCTAGGGCTAGGTTATCAACTTAGAAGTCCCGGAAAATCTATTAAAGTGTTTGTCTTGAATAAGTCAAGGCTAGCAAGAGACTAGGCATTAGTGAGGAATCAGTACAGCATGCCTAGCCATTTTAGACATGAGTTTCTACATCTAGACTGAACCTTTAAAAGGTTTTCCCATGAACACCAATCCCTTAAACACAGGATAGTGGCTAATTGTCTGGTTGCTCACAAGAACAGGGGTTCCTCTGTCCCCTGATGGAAAACTGAACTTTGATATTTTTGTTAATACCATAGAAGCAAGTAAATGGTGTGGTGGCCACACATGAGCACTATCTCTCCATTTACACTGGGGATTCATTTGGATCACATTTGTGTGATCATTTGGGGTCCCAGTGATAGGGGTACCCCTGTAATTAGGGGATAAGTACTATTCATGTGAAAAACCCTTGAGGCTAAGGCCCCATGTTGCAGAAATGCAGCTTTTTACAGTACCAGCAAAGTGAATGAGATTTTGGCTAATCTCTTCCACACATTGGGGGAAAAAAAAACCCGGCGAAAAGCTGCATTTTCAAAAATGAATGTGTTTTTGAAAAATGTAGAATGTCAATTTTATCTGTGATAGCAATCACGTTTCCCTATAGATTTAATAAAGGAAGAAAAACCTCAGATAAAAACACAGCAATAACGCAATGAAAAACGCGGCGGAAATAAACGCAATGTGCAATGTGGAGCCTTAGCCTTAAAGTGGAAAGTCATTACCCGCCATTGCATAGTCTACACTGGTGATGTACAAGAACCTGATGGGATTGTCACAGCAAACTGGAATTCAGTAGTTGTAAAAAACTTGGAGTAGTGGTCTTGGCTCAGGGTAGGTGTAGGTCAACCAGACACACATGTGCCATCTACAATGTCATGAATTTGCATTTGACTTTCCAAAAAGAAAAACCCAACTTGTGATCCAAAAAAATTGTACCATCTAGTAAAGTAAATTTAGTATATATAGTAAATATATTCTAATCCAATATATTCCCTTAGTCTAATAACTTTTCCATTGGCATTGGTTTAAATATTTTTTGGAACAATTTTAAGGATCTTTTTAACTTAATTTTTTCAGGATCAGTAATACAAAGGCGAAAAGATATTAAGCTCATAAAGAACACAAAACTAATACTAAAAACGCATGTACCCTGCTGCATCAGTCTATGGGACTGATTATGATAATTGAGTACAGGCTATAACCAATCCATTCAGACTTCCCCAGAGCAGAGGCTCAGCGCCCCGTTCCAGTGATTGTTGGGGCTTCCAGTGGTGGGGCCCCTACAATCATTCTGTACATTGAATACCTATCATGAAGATGGGTGAACATTTTTTTTGTGTAGTAACCACTTTAATTTCTTGGCTTACCATAGGTCCTCCAGCAATATTTGTGGTCTCAGACGTCATGCTCTGCTGATGCAGATGGTTTCATTAATATAAAATATATAAATAATTCTGAGGGAACTGGAAAATTTAGAGACATCAAATGAGAAACATGAAAAACCAGGCTTGATAGTCTTGTTTGAGAACGTTTAGTAGTTCAGCAGTTTCATCAATTATTTAAAGCGGAATCCGTCAATACTTTACTGCCTTTTGGCATTTTACAATATGGTACATACAAGGTTGACCAAAATGAAGCTGGTAAAGACATGAATATAGAAAGAACATTTCTCTGACCTTCTGTCGTTCTTATGATTAGAAAATAATCCATCACAAGCAGATATTGATTATCCTCCATTCTACCCAAAGCTGCATGTTCTATAAAGATCAGGTCTTGACGTTTATCATAGATTGTTCTCATTACATTTTAATTCAAATTATCAATCTGTATATAGAAGAGCTCTGACCTGTCGAGGTATAGACTCCACAAGAACTTTGAAGGTTCTATGATATCTGGTACCAAGATAAAGTAGGACTTCTGTGGATTGGACTTGGTTTTCCAGCACATCCTACAGATGCTTTATTACATTGCAATCTGGGGAATTTAGTGGCCAAATCAACACCATGTGTTGATTTTGTCATGTTCCCTATACCCTTCTTGAACAATTTTTCCAACGTGGCAGGTTGCATTATTTTGGTGAAAGAAGCTGCGGCTCTACGAAGGGGTGTATATTATCTGCAACAAAGTTTATTTAGGTGGTATGTGTCAAAAGTAACATCCACATGACTGTCAGTACCTAAGGTTTCCCAACAGAACAATGCCTACAACATCACAATTCCTCCATCAGCTTGCCTTCTTTCCATAGTGCATCAGAGACCAGGAAGGGTGTGTAAAAAAAAAACAAAAAAACTCTTAATTACCCTTCCTGTGTACTTCTGTAACATCCTCCGGCATAGCATTCTACTTCTGTCATGTCCTTTCATTCCCAATTCACCACTGAGGCCTGTGATTAGGCATCAGTGATCACATGGGGATGTGTCATTAATATATACTGTATATTTTTTAATATACACTTAAAACCCGATTAGGATATTCATCTCAGTGTGTAATTTTTTTTTTTTTAATTAAAAATGTGAACACTATGCTGTTTGGTAGCCTCGGGCATCTGCTTTTGACAGCTCATCTGTTCATCTAGTCATTTCAATATGCAGTAGAATAGAAGGAGACATTATTCCAGCTCTTTACTTCCTCCCTGCTGATGTCAGCTGCAGGATCAGAGATACATAGATAGATAGATAGATAGATAGATAGCTAGATAGATAGATTAAGCTAAAATAACATGCATGTGTTATCCAAACAAGAAATGACATGTTGGACATGTCCCTGTAGAGGGAACCTGCTAGGTAATAAAGACCTGTGATTACAGCAGCATCAGAGTCAATTAGTGTGTAAAAAATGTACTATAGTGAGGATTGATATGGATAATTCTAGCAGGTTTGTAGAAACAATGATCTTGACCAGGTCACAATTGCACTAAACCTGTAACACGCCAGGTATTGATAACAGTTTCCTGTTAGTGAAATACAAAGCAGAGGTCTTCTAGGTCACTTTATCCTTTAACACAATAGTTTACAATAAAGGAACTCAGTTACAATGCTGGTTGAAGTCTTGCAGAGTACTGTGGGACCCTTATATTTTTTATGGAATGTAGAAAAAAACAAAAAGTTAGAAATATACAGTAAGCTTAATATAGATTTTTTTACTTAGTTTAAGGTGACTTTTCCTAATTAAGTGAACTACAGTTATTAGAAATTCTAGTAAAATGATGGTCATATCTCACAAATCACTTACATGGCAAAATTACGTATTGGAAAAATCACTACACAAGTATGTGATTCTGATTAAAATAACTTGTGTCTTGATTAAAGTCCTTTTTCAGGAGATCACTTCCCCTAATGAAAAAATGCAATAGGAAACATTGATGAAAAGTGTCATTCTGCAGGCAAAATACAGTTGTCACAATACCAGAATATTGCGTTTGATAACAGTACCAAGTATAGTATCGTTCCAAAGTTCGATAGTGAAAGGATACCTTAATATGGAGCCCGCCCTGCAGTTCAAATAGCAATTGCGCCATTTTTACTTACATGCATACACCGTTTGGCCATCACATCAAATATTGTGTTCACTGTATTGCTTGGATTGCAGAAGTGTATTGCTAAAAGGGGTTTATTGTAATGTACGTTACAATGTTAAAACCTTAGTCATTTCTAATACACATACAATTTTTTTACACATCCTCCCATTTGCAACAACTAAGCGTAGCCCTACTGATAGGGTTCCTGTCTCCCATAGAGAGGGTTTGAGGTTCGAAACCTGGAACAGAGCCCTCGGCCTTTTAAGAGTCCTGGTGGCTGTGTGTACAGGGATATTCTACCTTAATAGTAATTAATTTTAGGAGAAGATGCCCCAATATTCACCATAAGCATCCATATGAAATTGGAGACATGGAGGTTCACTAAGTCTATTGCCGTATTACAGATCCATGTAACAATATAAGGCATATCAGTCATTCTGATCTAGAGTTTTTAATGTAGAAAATGTTGTATATACTTAGAAATGTGACAAAACCAAATCCAAATGTAAAAAAATATAGGCGGCCGTAGAAACTTTTAACAATTTTTAGCACATTTGTAACTAAACTGAGACCTTTTGATCTTGAACCAAAGAAGACATACAGTATTTGGAGGGGGGAGAATAGTATTTGAGGTCTATACTGTAAGGAAGCCCTTTGTTAAATAGTAGTTTTTCACTTTTTCTTTGTAGTGACTAGTCAGTAGACTCAGTATGTGAGAGATTTTAAAAATTTTCCCTTGTTTTTTTTTATGCTTGGAGGTTAGGGTTAGTTATTTCTGCAGTGTGATATCTTATTACAGAGAACAATAAAGCCATTAACATTTTCTTGCATCCACCAGTGGAAGATGTCATGGATTTTAAAAGTTGTGTCCACACAGGAGCTAGATGTCTTCTCTGATCATAATGTGAGTGAGGCATCTGAAGAGCGGCAGCACTTGGGAGCCGCCATGTTGCCATGGATCATTGCCCTCTAGAGACCGACATCCGTCTCCATGACAGCTGGAAGGCTCACAGGCCTATCATTACCATGCTTATTTTGCCTATGGCAACCTGTAATAGAAATGAATGGATTTTTCAATACGCTGTAAGTACATTAGTTTAGGGTTCAAGGACCCCAGGGAGATAAACAATGAAAGCAATTAAGAAAAAGTTTTAAAAAAATGTTTAGAAAAATATCTAAACATTTTCATTCCACCCCCTTTCCCTAGATCAAATAAATAAACAAAAAAAACATTGACACATTTGGCCTACCCATTTCCGAAAATGCCAGAATTATAAAGATATAAAAATATTTATCCTACACAGTGACCACTGTAGTGGCAAAAATGTCAAGATAAACTTTGCTCTATTTGTGCATGCTCTTAAACGTAAAAGAAGTTTTAGGCTGGGTTCACAAAGTGCTTTTAATACCCTTTTATGGAATTTTGACTGGTTAGAGGGTTTACCCCTTTCAGTAACCTCATCTATTAGCCAAGTAGGGGAAAGGGAATAGAGAAAATGTTTTATTCCAAGGGGACCCAGTACATCAATGGACAGCACACATATTGGTATTTGTAAGAGCTGTAAAACTGCCACTGCATTTGAATTGAACACTAGCTATAGTAGATCAATAAGATGCCCTCGTGGACCTTATACTGGGTATACATTGAATACATCTTATGGTAGGTTGCCTCTCCTTTCCATTGTTCTGGTTCATCGGAGGACCAGAACAAGGGATAGCAGGACGGCTGATGGAAACCATCAGATCCCATTGACTATAATGGGATCCGTTGGTTGCCCATCATAAAACTGAAAACAATTTCAGGCTATAGGCAAGATGTGAACTAAGCCTTATTCATATATTTGTTACTGCACTAGTATTCAGTACTCATCACACAAAAAATTTGTGGGGCAGATTTATAAAGACTGGTATTATTACTTGGGCATGGAAAAGTTGAGAACTATGGATGAGCAAACCATTTCATAAAGAGCCAGGTTCAATGTAGTTTTTCCAAACATTTCAGGTTCACCCAAGAATCTTTATTATTCTCAGGGCTCTCCTTATACCCCAGAGTATAATAACCAGAGTTCCCTGGGAGGTACGGAAATATAATACACAGCGCCATGGTGTCTGGTCTTCTTTCCCAGTCTCCTGGGTTATATCACAGATCCCAGCAGACTTCTGCATCCTCTTATTGTCACCCAGGAGGCATGAAGAGGCCGGAAGATGTCGGGAAGAAGACGATATATAATGGCGGGGCACTGGAGACATAAGGAAAGGTGAGTATGAGCTGTTTATTATTTTTGTGCACCTCCCTGCGGTCTATGATTATTATACTCCGGGGGTCTGAAGAAACCCCAAAGTATAATAATAGCACATATGGTTTAGACTGAACGAGTTCATGAATATTCATGAGACAAATCTTATGAGGTTTGTCCATTTCTATTCAATAGGAACCAAAAAGAATTGAACTGCACTACCTAAAGGACCTAAGGGTTGATGAAAGTCATAAATGGGTATCATAGAGGAATATTGTTATTTTTGGTTTCTAGCAAATGTACCAAACCGAATAGTCAGCAATAGTATGCAATAAGTTGCATTTAAAAGGAAGATATATAGTATCATTGAAATCTGACAGGACTAGATGGTCCCTCTATCATGCAGTGTGAATAAAGATCAGCAATGCAATGTATTAAAATACAAAAGCACTCAATGAAGTGTAATTTTCCTCCCATACAGACTATTAAGCAGTGAATTCTCACCTGATGGAATACAATTCTGGTTGCCACTTTGAAAAAAAAAGACTTATTATAAAAAGATCAAGAGACAAGGAACTAAATCAATCTGTGGCATAGAAGATCTCAGCGGCACAAATTGCTCAAACTAGGTCTATTAATGTTCTAGACATTTCTACTAAAAGTTAAAAGTTACATGAAAGAAGAAAGGGTGTAAGATTGAATCTCCCACCCAATGTTGTATATCTGAAGGGGTTGTGTCATTATTAGTAACTTTGAAATGAATAGCGGATTGTTCCGTTTTCTGTATGCTTATCTATGAGACAGTAAAGAGCAGCCACAAAGACTGTCTCTTTCTGGAGTCTCTATCACCTGCCTACATTCCATGGACAGTCCCTTCATATATAACCCCTTCCCAACAGCCACCGTACTATTACAGCGGATCCTTAAACATTGCACTCACTCAGGAGCTGGTGTTATAGCCACTGAGTCTCCACTGTGTCTCCGCTTTGATGGCGGCCATTAACTCTTTAGAAGCCTTGATCGAACATGAATGAGGCATCTATTATGTTGAGATTGTCATCCCCAGAACGAGATCCAGGAACGGCAATCTGTTGCCTTGACAGCTGGGAGATTATTGAAAGCTTGTAGACCTGTCTTACCTATAGTTCTATTACAGGCTGATCCTTGTGGGTGCTGGGGATGAGCGTCTGTACGGCAGCCACTAACTCCCCTACTCCACAATGCTCCCTGCTCTTTGAGTCCCTTGGTGAGAAAAGTGCAATTGAAATGTTTGTCATTGTCATAATAGAACTTGAGGGATTTTACAATATACTGCAATACATTAGTATTGCAGTATATTGTACTAGAGATCAGACACCCTAGGGTTTAAGACATCTTAAGGGTCTAAAGGTATGTATATATATGTATATATATATATATATATATATATATATATAAAAATAAAAAATATATTAAATTTCAAATCATCACCTTCCCTAGATTACAAGTAAAAATAAATAAAGTAAAACACAAGCACATTAGGCATCTGAAAATACACAAACTACAAACATAAAAAATATTTTCCCTTATGGAGAACACAGTAGACCCTGTAGATGTCTTATGTCTTGACCCTTCTAACAAAATCAATTGTAAAAAAAAAAAAAAAAAAAATAAAATGAGCAACATCTAAAAAGCAATTCCATTCATTACTGATAGTAACATCAATGCAGGATCAAAAATAAAAAAGTAATAGTTGAATGATCTCAATATTTTAAAACAGTTTTTGTCAATTGTTATCCAATTATGTCACTCCCAGCATGCCTCAGGATAGAGCAAGACTATAGTTTTGAGGCCTCTATTCATTGTTTCCCCCTTGCTGATTAATATACTTTGTATAGGCCCATGGTGGTGAACCTATGGCACGCAGAGCCCTCTCTGTGGGCACCCATCTGTGTGTTGATCAGTGTGGAGCAAATTGTACTGTGTGGGGGCCACTGTGGAGCAGATTGTACTGTGTGGGGGCCCTTCATTATTTATTCGCACGACCATATTTTGCGGGTCCGTAATTGTCCGCAATTGTGGATCCGTACAGTATTAAGGTTAAATTGCCATGTTGGCACTAAATTAGTGGGTTTCGGGTTGCACTTTGGGCTACTCAGTCTCTAAAAGATTTGCCATCACTGGTAAAGGCTATAGCTTTATTCGCTAGAGAAATAAAGATGGGGGAACCTTGTGACATTTGTTTTGTGAATATTCTTGAGTTTAGCTAAAAAAGTATCAGTGCAGCCAAAACTTGTTCAGTCTGATCCAGGAATGCTATTACTAAACTCACCCACAATTTGTTATTATACTCTGAGGGCTCTTTCACATACCAGAGTATAATTGGACGTCCAGGGGAAGTGCAGAAAAATAAAAAAAACAACAACTCATATTCACCTCTTCAGGCTCCTCCGCAACATCTAGACTTCTTCCCCGATTTCTTCCATCCACTTCCTGCTTCCTGGGTGACAACAGCAGCCCCAGGTCATCACTGAAATCACCCAGGTGGTTGGGAGAGGCCGGAACATGCCAAGAAAGAAGACTGGACACCGTGACTGAGCCCCACAGAGGTGAAGAAAGGTGAATATGAGTTTTTTTTAAAAAATTTTTCTCACCTCCCCTGGGCCTCCGATCATTATATTCTCGTATTTTGGCTGAACCCAAAGTTTTTTGAAAACTCATAATGAACCTGGTCACTCATCCCTATGGAGGAGATTTACTTAAAACCTCACTTTTATTTCTATTTGATTAAAAGCTCAAATAGGAATAAAAGTGAAGTTTTAAGTGAATCTCCTACTCCAGTCAGTAGTCAGAATTTTTCCCCCCCCCCCCAAATATAATTATAAAACCGGTTTTTTTTTTATTTCCCACCCCTTTATATTTTTTTTTTTTTTGTTTTTTTTTTTTAAATCTATTTTTTCTCTTTCCCCCCCCCCCCCCCCCCACACCATTTCATTTTACCAACAAAAAAACACCCACCCACACCCCCCCCCCCCCCCCCCCCCCCCTCCAGCCCCCCTATCCCCCTTGGGTCCCTTTTTCTGGCCAATTTGGGGGTATAAAAGGGCACCCTTTATTTTTGCCCCCAACCCCAAGAGACACCACCAAAACACAAATCTGGGCTGTATTTTTTTTTTTCCCCCCAAAACTGTAACCCCCCCCCAACTAGCAATCTATCTAACAGACTGTCTCTGCTTCAATCCACCATGAATGTAGCAGCCAGGTTGATCTTTCTGTCTAGCGGTTTTAGTAATGACACGGCTCCCTTTCGCTCAAAACACTAGTTATCAATTTTAAGACCTTCCTACAATTTTTCCACGCTCTACACAAAGCTGCCCCATCATACAGTCATATGAAAAAGTTTGGGCACCCCTATTAATCTTAATCATTTTTAGTTCTAAATATTTGGGTGTTTGCAACAGCCATTTCAATTTGATATATCTAATAACTGATGGACACAGTAATATTTCAGGATTGAAATGAGGTTTATTGTACTAACAGAAAATGTGCAATATGCAATAAACCAAAATTTGACCGGGGCAAAAATTTGGGTCCCCTTATCATTTTATTGATTTGAATGCTCCTAACTACTTTTTACTGACTTGCTGAAGCACAAAATTGGTTTTGTAACCTCACTGAGCTTTGAACTTCATAGCCAGGTGTATCCAATCATGAGAAAAGGTATTTAAGGTGGCCAATTGCAAGTTGTTCTCCTATTTGAATCTCCTCTGAAGAGTGGCATCATGGGCTCCTCAAAACAACTCTCAAATGATCTGAAAACAAAGATTGTTCAACATAGTTGTTCAGGGGAAGGATACAAAAAGTTGTCTCAGAGATTTAACCTGTCAGTTTCCACTGTGAAGAACATAGTAAGGAAATGGAAGACCACAGGGACAGTTCTTGTTAAGCCCAGAAGTGGCAGGCCAAGAAAAATATCAGAAAGGAAGAGAAGAAGAATGGTGAGAACAGTCAAGGACAATCCACAGACCACCTCCAAAGAGCTGCAGCATCATCTTGCTGCAGATGGTGTCACTGTGCATCGGTCAACAATACAGCACACTTTGCACAAGGAGAAGCTGTATGGGAGAGTGAAGCGAAAGAAGCCGTTTCTGAAAGCATGCCACAAACAGAGTCGCCTTGGTATGCAAAAGCACATTTGGACAAGCCAACTTCATTTTGGAAGAAGGTCCTGTGGACTGATGAAACAAAGATTGAGTTGTTTGGTCATACAAAAAGGCGTTATGCATGGTGTCAAAAAAACACAGCATTCCAAGAAAAACACTTGCTACCCACTGTAAAATTTGGTGGAGGTTCCATCATGCTTTGGGGCTGTGTGGCTAATGCCGGCACCGGGAATCTTGTTAAAGTTGAGGGTCGCATGGATTCAACTCAGTATCAGCAGATTCTTGAGAATAATGTACAAGAATCATTGACGAATTTGAAGTTACGCCGGGGATGGATATTTCAGCAAGATAATGATTCAAAACACAGCTCCAAATCTACTCAGGCATTCATGCAGAGGAACAATTACAATGTTCTGGAATGGCCATCCCAGTCCCCAGACCTGAACATCATTGAACATCTGTGGGATAATTTGAAGCGGGCTGTCCATGCTCGGCGACCATCAAACTTAACTGAACTGGAATTGTTTTGTAAAGAGGAATGGTCAAAAATCCCTTCATCCAGGATCCAGGAACTGATTAAAAGCTACAGGAAGCGACTAGAGGCTGTTATTTTTGCAAAAGGAGGATCTACTAAATATTAATGTCACTTTTCTGTTGAGGTGCCCATACTTTTGCACTGGTCAAATTTTGGTTTAATGCATATTGCACATTTTCTGTTAGTACAATAAACCTCATTTCAATCCTGAAATATTACTGTGTCCATCAGTTATTAGATATATCAAATTGAAATGGCTGTTGCAAACACCCAAATATTTAGAACTAAAAATGATTAAGATTAATAGGGGTACCCAAACTTTTTCATATGACTCCCCAAATTTTTTTTTTTTTTTTTTTTCTCCCCCACCCCCCCATCTCTTTTCAATATAAAAAAAAAACACACACCCCTTGTAATTATCAAAAAATATTTTTTTTTTATTATTTTTTTTTTTTTTTAAAACACTTTTTTCTCTGCGGGGGGCTCCTCTTATCACACCCCTTTTTTAAGCCTTTTCACCCCCCCCCCCCAAAAATTTTATAAAAAAAAGGAAAATTTTTTTTTTTTTTTTTTTTTTTTTTTTTGGGGTTTTTTGACACCGGAGTGTTTTTGGGAGATTTTTGTGTTGGTGAGGCGGTATTAGGGGGCCCTGTGGTGTACTAATACTGTGCTAGTGCTGTATTTAGTTTGTTGAAGG
Organism: Leptodactylus fallax; assembly: GCA_947044405.1. Classification (NCBI taxonomy): domain Eukaryota; kingdom Metazoa; phylum Chordata; class Amphibia; order Anura; family Leptodactylidae; genus Leptodactylus; species Leptodactylus fallax. The sequence goes on along the minus strand of CAMRHE010000173.1, from coordinate 1,899,124 downwards.
CTACTTGCAGTCTTGACCTTCTTCTCAACTTGACATCATCTTTCAAAACTAGGGATTCTTGCACTCTGACTGGTTTACAAAGGGTTTTTTGTAATCTTGACATGACCACGAGTAACCCCTTGAGTGCAGAGACTCCTTCTTAACAGAAGGACTCCCTGCATGCTGGCACATTAAGCCCCCGAGATGAGCCCAATTTATGCCTCACTATCCTTCCATGTGTGCACAAAAATAGTGTTTAGAAAATTATTGTAGCTTAACTTGTGAGGACACACCTGTATATTGTAAGCTCTTTTGGAAAAAAGCCCTTGTTTTGTAGAATATAAGCTCTCATGGGCAAGGTAGTCTCTCTTGTAGACAGAGGGAGCACCTCGTGTTTTTTGAGGGGATTTTATAATGCCTCTTCTCCAGACTAAACAGATTTAACTCCTTTACTCTCTCCTCATAACTGAGGTCCTCCATTCCCCTTATCAGTTTTGTGGTCCTCCACTGAATCTTTTCAGTTCTTTCAGGCAGGCCTCTCTCCTTTAGATTGTAACCTGTTATGGTCAGGGTCCTCTGTCATGTATATTATAAATTCTTATAGGCCGGGACCTCTCTCCTGTAGAGTGTAAGCTGTTATGGCCAGTGCCTGCTCTACTGCAGCATGTGGGGAGTGGGGGGGGGGATTAATAACTGTGCAGTATTAGGGCACTATTACAATTATAGTGCACCTCACAAGTAATAGCATTACATATGTGGGGGAACTATTACCCATGGGGGTGCTATTAGGGCACTATTACAGAAATAGTGCACCCATAGGTAATAGTTTATAGGGCTCCTCATACCTGTGGGGGCACTATTATCCAATGTGGAGGGAACTATTAGAGCCCGTACACATGGTGGAATATGAATAGGAAATAAGGCAGACTTCCGCCTCAGAGTCCTCTTCATTTTCTGGCCTACCGCCTCCCCTCATATCACTATTAGTCTCAGATTAATAAAGCTAATCAGTGGAAAGGCTCGTGCCTCGAGTTCTGCGACTGATCAGTGGCAGAATTCGCAGGAAGATTGAGCAGGGCGCTTATTTTTTTCCCAGTAGAGGGAACAATCTATACCGGTGGGGGGGGGGGGGCTGGAGTGGGTTGGGGGCACCATTTTAATTTTTGTTTTGCCTAAGGCAGCAGATAACCAGGAATCGGCACTGCATGTTGGTGCTATATAAATAAAGATTATGACTTTTATTATCTTCTTTCCATGGCATTGAATTGTTTTTAAGGTAGCGGGCAGAGTTTTTATTTGAATCATCAAGAGAGCTCCCCACAGATTCATTAAAGTGTCTATTCTATGCAAACTGAGTTTTGCCCTTTAAGCAGAATTGGACTTATTGGACATCTGCATTCAGACACCTCTGCACTAATATTTGGGAAACAGTGAATATCAATGAAATAATTCAGCAAATTGATATTTTCGATGAGAACGCTTTGCAGCTGCTGAATGAATTTGTGAGTTCTGAGCCAAGAACAACTGCACAAATGTTTGGAAGTAAAAAAAGACAATTATTGTACAATGACTCATCATAGATTTCTTTATCTTTTTAGTCATATGAACACTTTGAATTCTCACTTTTCGAGGACAAAATAACAATAACAACACATCCACAATAGACTTTGGCTACCACAGTGAGACTCTATGGGTACAATAAAAATTTGGAACATTCAAGGATAGAGTTAGGTTCCGGCACAGCAGGCATGTCCTTATTGATGGCCGGGTGGGGGGGATAGGGGAAAATGAACCTGCAGCATGGATACATGAAACATTTAGTATTGATATGTAATGATATGTATTCATAATTTTATTAGGTACTTACAGTGCTGTGTAAGTGAGAGGAGGACATCCAGTAAAAGGTACAATGGGAAGGTTGCAGGTGGTTTTAGATGTTTTTGAAGCTCAGTGCAATGTTCTGCTTAATTTTCTCAGACTGGACACATTTTAAAGATATATATATGTCTTTAAGACGCTCAAAGTCAGTCTCATAGGAATGAATGAGGAAAGTGGCTTCTGATTCACGCATAAGATGCAGTGCGAATCTGCAAGCCTCTCCAGGGACAAAAGTCAAAACAAGTGAAGTAAAGCAGGAAATATGTTTTTTTAAAGTGGTTTTCCCATAACTATATTTAGATTTGGAGACAATTACTAGGAAAACATTTTTGCAAATATAAGTAATTAAAATTTTTGCAGAGTTTTATAGATTTTCTCTAACCATTAGTGGTGACATCTGTTGTCTTGATCAGTTGCCAATAGATATGACCATGAATGCAGGAACTTTCTGTGGTCTGGCACTTGTCACTTTCCTTATCGTGACTGGGTTATCTTCTTCTACATTTCCTGCCACTCCCTGCTTCTGTGTAAGAAATAAGAAGATCATGGCTGGCTTTCTGACAAGTCCCAGACCATAGAAAGTTCATGTATTCATGCTCATATCTAGCGACAACCTATCAAGACAACAGAGGTCACCACTAAGATAGTTAGAGAAAATCTTTAAAATTCTGCAAAACTTTTAATTATTTATAGTTGCAAAAATGTTAATGTTCATGGGAAAACCCCTTTAGGCTAAAGCTCAAAGTAGCAAGCTGCAGCCAAGGGGGGACATGTAGCATGGCGGAGCCCCTTGGATACCGCGGTCATGTTTGACCGCGGTATCCAAGTGGTTAAAACCCGCGATCGGAGCTGTGCTCTGACCAGGGGTTGTGGAGCACGGTGTTAGCTGTCAGTTACAGCTAACACCTGCCCCCGATGCCGTGGGCGGTCGCAAAGGAGTTAAAGGGCTGTGACATCACAGGACTGGCTGGCTGCTGGTTGGCTGCACGCATGGCATTGTAGGTGATCCCACGTTCCCAGAGTTCCTTGCCCCCTGTCCTAGCATGTAGCAGCCATTTTATGAAAAAATGCGATTCGTTACCACAAAGCGTGAAGAAATCTGGATTCGATGCGAATTGAATATTTCCTGAAATTCGGATCAAATTCCACTTCATCAGCTTCGATTCGCTCATCTATAGTAGGTGTAATTGACATGCTGTGATTTGCAAAAACATAATTGTTTCTGAAATCGCTGAATTTTTGCTGCAGATTTTTTTCTGCAATGTGTGAATGGGATTAGCCAGAATCCCATCCACTTTGCAAGTACTGTAATACGCTGCATTTTTTGCTACAGCATTTCCACCGTGGCCAAAGGGAGTCTGCCACCAGAACCCAGCATAGGCAGATATATGTTAGGGTCACCTGAATCCAAAAGTATTTTCCCTTTGCAAATCGTTGCCTCTGTTGCTGAGATAATATCTTTTTTCTTTCAATATGCAAATGAGCTCTTTGGAGCAATGAGGGCGTCGCTATTGCTCCAAACAGGAAAGCGGCAATGGCATCTTTGCTCCAAGGAGCTCATTTGCATATTAACAAAAAAGGTGATATCTTGGCAATGGAGGCAGGGATTCTCAAGAGGAAAGCACCTTTTGATTCAGGTGACCCTAACCTATCTGTGGGGTAGGACTAATAGACTGGATTCATCTGTCAGACTCCTTTTTAGAAAAAAATTAGATAAATCAAGGATGTTAATATTTGATGACACCAAATCTCTGAGATGACCACTCAAAAATGGTTTGAAAAATGGTCAACTACAGGGGTGGTCTCTTAAAAAAAAAAAAAAATGGTCAAGATACATCATCCGTGATGGTGCTAAAAATGCATCACAGGTAATCTGGTCTGGATTGGAGGATGGTCTTCTTAAAGAGGTGGTCTTTAGGAGAGGTTACCCAAATTTTAAACACTTGAGAAACTATAATTATTGTACTCCAATTTTTTGACCTTATCCTTGAAGGTTCTACAGCTCACACAGTAGTACATAGTACAGTTCCTCAAAGTCCACTAAAGGTGTTAATGTGCAGTGATCGACTTCGCAATTTCACATATTACACTTGATTTATGGCTGTTGACACATAGCTTTGTAAAGCCTTTGTCTTCATCAGATCTGATTCCCTCGGCTTCTCATAGCTCCATAGGTAAGAACACTTATGGGAACGGCTTGTGAGCTGCCGCTGCTGACAAGTAAATACTGTGCCTAATTACAGTGTCATACATAAAACACCATTCATTGAGCTCACTGGGGAGCGTATAGTAAGTTCCATTTGCAGAACATTTTTAGAGATTAGATTTTCCTGTGTTAATGTTTTCTCCATGGGGAGAGTGTGTCAGCCTTGTTGCAGTATAAAATGTGGCTCGTCACTATTGTGATGCTAAGATGTAAGAAAGTGATGTTTGCCAGATGCTGGCCAATGATGACTATGCTGTCCGACACATCGGCTGCTTCACAACTTACTGTAGTGTCTCCTCTCGAATGAAATTTCAACAATATTTACAAAACAAATACAGAAATGACCATCTGTCTTTGGATTATTACGCCAGTGTTATAAATATTAAAATCTTGAGGGAATGGAGAGTGTAGTATTATATTATGCATATTTATAACAAGAATATTTTATTTGTGATTTGTAAATCTTAAAAAAAAAAAAATCTGGCGTCCATTGAATCTACGGGAGAGAAATCTGCCTGTGTCACTTCTAAGATTTTATCTAATGAAGCCAACCGATGTCCATATACCCTATTAGGTAATAGAGAAGTTAGGCCCGGTTCACATCTGCGTTGGGTTTCCGTTCAGGGAGTCCTCTTGGGGACCCACCAAATGGAAACCTATACGCATAAAAAGTGGTTTACCAGGGAAACCCGTGGACCCCATAGACTATAATGGGGTTCCGTGTGATTTCCGCTTGGTTTTCAAACGAAGCAAGCGGAGAGGAAAATGTTGCAAGAAGCACTTTCCTCTCCGCATGTTTACGCATATTTCGTGTGGAAACAGAGCGGAAACCACAAGGAACCACATTATACTCTATGGGGTTCGCGGGTTTCCCCGGAAACCGCTTTTTTATACGTATAGGTTTCCGTTTGGTGGATCCCCAAGCGGAATCCCCAAAAGGAAACCCGAATGCAGATGTGAACCGACCTTATAGAGGATGGTCTTTTTCCAGAAATTAAAGCTGCTCCCATGCCAGTGAGCTTGAGTCATTACAGTACAATGGTTCCATAAGTTACACTGGCCTCAGGATACAATATTCTCACCATCCAATGGTCTTTTCTGGACTATCGTAACTTGAAACTAGACTCAACATACAATACTTGGCTGGAGGTTCCAATCTGCTTGGTCACTTCACTGGTAAAACCTCTGATTGACGGACTGGTAGCGCCTCTCTAAATATAGTGCAGTGCTACGTGTTCTGTACTTCTTTTTACCTGTGCCAGGATTAGCTGATCCTTTGGACATGCTCTTTTTTGGATGCACTGTGTACTCTATAGCAGGCATGTCAAACATGCGTCCCACGGGCCGCATGCGGCCCTTTACAGGCATATCTGCGGCCCGCACAAAAGTCTCAAACTTTGTCTCTAAAGTTTAGAGACAAAGTTTGAGACTTTTGTGCGGGCCGCAGATGTACAAAACTCACGATCAGCACTTCAGCGAACCCCACAATCACTGCTATCGTTATACTCCGGGGTCTTTTGAGACCCCGGAGTATAACGATCGGGGGCCCAGGGGAGGTGAGCGAACATAAAAAACACCGTAACTCACCTCTCCGCCGCTCCGCAGGCTTCGGGCCTATTTGGTGATGTCCCAGACATCAGCCGACGTCATTATGCGTCGCGACGCCGGCCTGGATCGCGCGAGATCCGGTCCGAAATTGAAGATGGCCGAAGTAGCGCACGGGAGTGCACCGGAGCGAGGAAGAGATAAGTTGCAGTGTTTTCTATGTTTCTATCCTTCCCTGGGTCTCCGATCATTATACTCTGGGGTCTGAAAAGACCTCAGAGTATAATAATCGTTCATGGGTGGTCCACTATGGGGCATAATACTGTGTGCAGGGGCCACTATGGGGCAAACTACTGTGTGCAGGGGCCACTATGGTGCAAACTACTGTTTGCAGGGGCCACTATGGGGCAAACTACTGTGTGCAGGGGCTACTATGGGGCAAACTACTGTGTGCAGGGGCCACTATGGGGCAAACTACTGTGTGCAGGGGCCACTATGGGGCAAACTACTGTGTGCAGGGGCTACTATTTGGCAAACTACTGCGTGCAGGCGCCACTATGGGGCAAACTACTGCATGCAGGGGCCACTATGGGGCAAACTACTGTGTGCAGGGGCCAATATGGGGCAAACTACTGTGTGCAGGGGCCACTATGGGGCAAACTACTGTGTGTCGGGGCCACTATGGGGCAAACTACTGTGTGCTGGGGCCACTATGGGGCAAACTACTATGTGCAGGGGCCACTATGGGGCATAATATTGTGTGCAGGGGCCACTATGCTGCATAATACCGTGTGCAGGGGCCACTATGGGGCATAATACCGTGTGCAGGGGCCACTATGGGGCATAATAGTGTGTGCAGGAATGCGGTTTGTGTGTGGGGGGGGGGTGGGGGCGGCGGCTTGGGGGGGGCCCATGTCAAATGTTCGCCTTGGGGCCCAGCCATTCCTAGTTACGCCACTGATTGGCCCATATCCTTGCATATGACCTGCTTACGTGATCAATGAATGACGACCCGGAAGTGCTGATCGTGAGTTTTGTACATCTGCGGCTCGCGTGGCTGCTGATCACCTAAGTCAGTTTTGTTGTGAGCGGAGGAAGAGTCGTGGCTGAGAGTGACTGGGATACTGTGACCGTGCTGAGGAAGAAGGGACACACTGCCGCACAGGCAAAGTCCAAGCAAGTGAGTGGCCCTCCTGTATGTAACCATTAAAAGCTAAAGAGAGGGATGAGCACTCAGATTATAAATAATTGTGATGCAAAAAACAGTGGTGCTGATTGGATGAAAAATGCAATCGAACACAAAGGAGAAACAGCATCCAATATAAAGCACACACAAAATTTCTTTATTAAATAACACAGCAAACAAGGAAAAATTAAAAGCAATTAAAATACATGTGCACCCTTGGAGGCAAATACCAGGGGTGAACACCAAAAAGAACAAATCCTACAGACGCCCATTAAATAAATATAAAGTAAATAAATACATATTGAAAATTCATAATAATATAAATAATAATATAAATAATAATATAATAATATAATATAATGAATAGGCCTATTAGCACAAAGCACAAAGAGGTGTCAAGCCTCAGGACAAAACACTAAAAATGATTGAAAAAAATGATAGCAAATAAATGTTTAGTTTTTAATTGCTGTATTTTTGTTAAATATATTAGTTGCTGTTGCGCACTGCAAATATATGTTGCTGTTACATATTACTACTTCATATCTTGTTTTCATGACTGCTGTTAAAATACGTGTGTGACATTAGCTGCTGTGTGCGGCCCTCGCAACAACCTCTTGTTACTCATGTGGCCCTCGGGGTACCCTGAGTTTGACATGCCTGCTCTATAGGACCCTGAAAATGCTCCTATCACCATCATAGAAAATTATTTAAATTATTTGTTATATCTATATTAGTTATCTGATGAATATTCTTTATTCTTGATGACATTTAGGGTATGTTCAGATGACAGAAAAAGCAGAATTTGAAGTGGACATCCGCCTCATATTCCTCTTTATTTTCTGCCTCCCTGGCTCTCTTCGATGAAGATGCAGGATGTCTCGGAATCCACAGCAAGATTTACTTTTTCAACATCCTGTTCCTACTTCCTATTGTATTCAATCAGAACAAAATCTGTAGCTGATTTTGGGGTGGAATCCAGATTCTGCATTGTGAACGAGCCCTTAGAGGCAATAACAAATTATCCATAGACAAAAGAGAACTCGGACTGCACATCCCAATGTTTACATGTGCTAACTACCTTGGCAATATATAAATATAGAAAATGCAGCAGCAACCTGCACACAGCACAAAGGTATAAGGAATAGAAAAGCATTACTGCTATTGTTACAATAAACTATACGTATAAATTAGAGGTTCTTTGTTATACACATTTGATCAAACAGTAAGAAGCCCTGTACTTGCTCCGACAAGGCGACCTCATTCAGATGGGACCCTACACTAAACAAACATACCTCTCTTGGACCCAGACCAGGGCTACAAATTTCAGGGCAAGTAGGATCCAGAGCTTACTCCATTTAAAATAGCCTAAGGCAGATGGGGGAATACAAACTATATATATTCTATTCCAATTAAATAAACCTGTACAATAGAATAGGAGTGCTAGTCCAACTATAGAGTTACAGTCTCAACTTTACAATGGTTTCAATTTACAATGGTCATCCCTGAAGCAATAAATATTGTAACTTGAGAGACCACTGTACGTGGATGGCCATTCATCCATTCATGGTCATATAATATATAAAACGTTCCTGACTGGTCAATGCTTCACTGGCAAAATTAGCTGGAGTTCCAGAAACTGAATGGATGGCCATTTATTCATTTATTGCTATATAACATTATATTTCTCCCACGAAAAAAACTCCTGACTGGTCAATGCTTTCCCAGCAAAATCAGCTGGGGTGCCAGAAACTGAACTCACGATTTTGGTCTGAAAATGGATATATTAAATGAGACAACCTCTTTACAGACTGAGCCTAGCAAATTGACTCCAATTCTTTATACAGATCAGTAAATCTCAATTCCTTATTCACCGTGAATATGCCTTTTTAATGGAAATCATTAATGGGCTTTATTCTATAGGGCCCCCAAGGGTGTCCTGTGTCACCCTGGAGCAGATACTCTGCTAATGACTACTGACCTCCTGCTCTAAAGTGTGGAATCAGAGGGTCTCCAGTCCTCGCCATTTGATCCTTTGATCGCCGCAGTCAACAGGAACTGTGACACTGTCAAAGGGAGCTACCCTCTTAGATCAGGACATCCAGTTTCCTGGTCATACACTTGAAAACTAGGGTTTTTTTGTTCAGTTATCCTCACTACTATCTACTCACTAATCCTGATGTTATAGCACACTCATGTCTTATGTTTTTTTTTCTGTAAAGTGGCCCCCAGGGCCCCCACATATTGCTGGGGAAGCTCACCATATGCTGGCCTTCCCAAGGACAGGTCATCCATGGCTGCCGAAATATTGGCTGAAAAAAGTACGCTTTCTCTTCTACAGTAGAAGCATAAAAATACGTAACAGGAGTGACTGTAATGACGGTGGCTCAATTTGACAGACTAACACGGCCATGCTATTTTTTGACAGATCTAAAGTCTGCAAATATCTGACGTATGTGTCCATTTTGTCGTACTTTGTGCATTTGATTTGCATCTGTTCCATTCCATTTTTCCATTTTTGATGGCAAATTGTTTCCAATTTTGCATCCATTTTTAACAGGCAGTTCAAAAAACTGATGAATTTCATTGGTCTTTCATTTTTGATCCAACCTACTAATTTGTTTTTAATGGAAGTAAACTAAGACATTAAGAAGTAAAATCTGATACATTGATTTCTATTGGGTACGTGTGTCAAAATGTGAATACACTCATACTCGCTCATTGTTTTTAAAACAGCCATGTGAAACCATTGAAAAAAAAAAAAAAAAATAGCCGATTTCCAGTGTCATGTGAATAAGTCCTAAAAGTGACAGTGGTAGAAAACACAATGCAGCAATGAGTCCTCAGAAACACAGTGTCATACCTAACGTGCTGTGTACAATGAAGAGCATGTATAAAACAGCTCATAAAACATACTCTCAGTCCATTGTGGGGGAAGACCCAGTCTAAGTTGCTCCCCTCAGACTATATTTGTGGAAGGGGATGGCTTCTTTATAGTGCTATATTTTAAGGTGCCTGTTTTTTTTTATTTTCCTTGAAAATCGAGGTGATCCTGCATCCAGAAACCATGCATTGTTTATTACTTGAAAGCATGACTAGCTTACACGATAAAAATACTGGCAAAAAATGTGCTAAATTAAGTTTGTAGCAGCGAAAAGACCCCGAGGCTGTGTGAATATATGTGTTATTCTTTCTCATCGCTCCTGCTTTCTGGGAGATAATACTTGTGTATAGACCGTCAATCTCTATGGAGTAATGTGTACACATGGGAGCCCTCAGAGGTAAATATCAAAGGAAAATGGGAGAAAGTAGAATATATTCAACTGTACTTCATTCCTTCTTAGGCTCCTTGTTATTCCATAGGGATACATGTTCTCCTGTTAGTGTCTCCTCTGTGTACCTTGCACTACAAGGCATAATAGAATACATATGAGTATAATACAGACAATGGTAGCATAAAGGTAAGGTGAAATTTTAGAAACAAATTTCGATTTAATTTATATTCTTGTGGAATGAGTAAGAAATCCTCTAGGTAGAAGATCCCATGTAATCTCCTAGAATATGTTGATTCGTATGTAGTCAAGCTATTGTATAGATTTTATTCAAGAATATTTCCTACTTAAATAAACACTCCATTAATTGTGAAAATCCTCCATATTTACAGGTATAGCGGAGTGTAAAGGGAGTCTACCACTTCCTCCAAAGCATATTCAACTTCCACCACCGTGTTACAGAGGACATTACAGTGATAGACATTGTACTTTTGTTATATATGTCACTTTTGCAGATTTATGGAAAAACAAGTTTGAACTCTTATTCAAATTAGGTAATTGGTGCACTGGGGGCGGGCCTTCAGCTCTGGAAGCACATTGCAGAAAGTCAAGTTATACTTTGCTGCAGTACATCTATGGCTGTAAATATGTATTAAGAACCCATTAGGCAGATTAATATTTAGAACTATTAGTATATTATTATTATTATTATTATTATTGCAACAAGAACTACTAGAAATGTTTAGCAAAATGTTTTTTTTTATTATTATTTAATAGCACAAAGTGCGAGTAAAAAAAACTAACTAGTTTTCCCTCACCATTATAGAACCTGTAGAAAACTTTGCAGCTTGATTGAATAAACTGGATGTTCTCAACATTTTTGATAGATTTTCTTTGACTGCTAAGGATATATGTATGTTGTACGATGAATATGGGAACAGTCTTGGCGAAGCCTTAGTAAAATTGTCAACAAAACGGGAAGCATTCATGAGCACTCCCTTGTGCAGAACCTATGAGAGGTATAGTAAACCATATGTATTTATAAGAGAATATCCCCCCCTTGACCGTACCACAGCAATTATATTAGCGCCTCAAATTGATCACAGGGTGCTGCGGTCCAAGCAGTCCAACCACAAACCATCTGTGGTTGGAATAGACTAGTTCTCATCCAGTGACTTTGAAACACCTTTAAAATGATTTAGAAATATACACGCTTCCCTGTCGAATTCTTCCAAAGGATGCTCCAAAGCAGCCCCAATGCTGGCACATATGACATAGGTTCAAAGTTCACTTAGCACGCCATCAGCCATGAAACACCTGTAATTGCATTTTTACTTTCGTTGTAAACTTTTTAATAGTTAAACCGTGAACTTCTACATAAATTAAGGAATATATATAATTTATGTATGTTAGGAGTCTTCATTGAATGACGACAAAAAGAATGGGAATGTCTTCTTAAGTATTGTATAGCCAGCTAGACAGTGGTGAACAACGATAGCATCACCATTTGATCGATGGTTCTTATTGTTTAGAAAAGACACAGTAGGGGAAAGATTGGTTGGAGACTCGTCTACGAGACGGAGTGTCATAGGAAACCAGACTATACAGGGTGGCACAACCTTATTACAGGAGTCTTCATAGAGGTGACATGGTTTTGTGTCAGTTGGGGGTGGGGCTAGAACCTGTGATCTGGGCTTGGTAGTTACGTTATTCTTTTATTCTACATTATTTTAGATTTTTGGTCTTTTTAAAAAAAATGTTTTACTTGTGTTCCCCATAGAAGATGAATCCAATGCTGTTTCTACCATCTAATAGATCTGTCCCTGATATCTCCATTGCAGTCTCCGGCCTTAGCGTGCCCGCTGCCTCAGGGTTCTGTTTGACTCAGACCTTTCCTTTCCTTTCCCCCATATCCAATCACTGGCACACTCATGTCATCTCCACCTCAAAAACATCTCCAGAATCCGCCCTTTCCTTACCACAAATACACTAAAGACACTTATTGTTGCCCTGATTCACTCTCGCCTTGACTATTGTAACTCCTTACTAATCGGTCTTCCCCTTACTAAACTCTCCCCTCTACAACCTATTCTGAATGCGGCGTCCAGGCTCATCTATAAGTCTAAATGCTATAGTGATGTCTCCGGTCTGTGCCGGTCACTACATTGGCTGCCTATTCACTACAGAATACAATATAAACTTATCACCCTCATCCACAAGGCTCTCCATAATGCTGCACCTCCCTACATTTCCTCCCTCATCTCTGTCTATCGCCCAACCCGTACTCTCCGTTCACTCAATGACCTAAGACTAACATCCTCTATTATCAGAACCTCCCACGCTCGTATACCAGACTTCTCCCATGTTGCACCACTTCTCTGGAATGCTCTATCCCGGACTATTAGATTAACTCCCAATTTCCACAGCTTCAAGCGCAAACTAAAGACATATCTTTTCAGACAGGTCTATCACAACTCCTAATGTAAACCCTTCCGTAGTTAGAAGCCCTTTGTTCACGTTCCTGCAATACCCCACAGGATATGATGCCGTATCGGACTGTAACTTTATAGGAACAGGCACCATCTGCACGTTAAAGGACACGACTGGTGACGGCTCATACAGCTTTATATATGTGTAATGACAGTAACCTCTATTACAAAATTGTCTGACCATTGTATAAGCAATGCTACGTCTGTTGCCGCCTCTGCTACCTCTTGTGTCACCCCCTCTACCTCATAGATTGTAAGCTCTTGCGAGCAGGGCCCTCAGTCCCAGTGTGTGAATTAACTATTTCTTTGTAATGTATCTTTTTGTCTGTACTTGCACCCTACAAATTGTACAGTGCTGTGGAATATGTTGGCGCTATATAAATAAAATATATCATTATGTATTATTATAAATAGTAAAAGATTGTCTCATGTCCAATTGATGCCACGTATGAAGGTATTCTCTCCTAGAAACATTGCTCCATGCACTACCTATACAGGATTTGTTCATACATCCCTGCTGTGTGTGTGAGCCCATTAACTTATCCAGTATTACTGCACTCATTCAATCCAAATACCCTACAGTGAACTAGTTACACACACAAACCTGGACTTGCTGTTGACAGATTCTGTTTTATATGCTCAAAGAAAATTCTTTCTCTATAATACACTGAAATATACAGACATTCCTGCCTAAAAAAGATCAAATCACATTTTTTTTCCAAAGCAACTTCTTCATTTTAATGTTCTCTTTTAAGAGGTTTCTACTGAATAATTCTGTTAAAGATTTAAAGTGTAAAACCTGGAAAAATAGACCTTTATGCTTGGCACATAGCGATGTCTTTTTTGGCAGTGGCAAAGGCTATTGATCTCCTGGGTTGAAGGTCAAGGATGAAAGTGACTTGGCACGCATCTTGAAGTCAATCACCTTGATTAAATACTCTACTGAGTTTGTAAAAGGTGTTTAGAAATGAGTGCAATACTAATGGGACATCATAAAATCTGACAGTCTCTCTCTCGGTTGGAATGGGAATATAAATGGCAATGTTTCTGGTGAATGTTAAATCAGCTAGTAACTTTTTAGAATTGTGTCCTCCAACGAATTCCGAGGAAACGTGGAAATTAAATTGTACAGAATACTGACCAGTCACGGGAGAGCCTTAAACTCAGACGTGTTCATGATGTGAACACGGTGATAGCTTTCCATATTAGTTTTCTAGGTATTAAAGAGGAAATTAAGAAATACCCCCTTGCTAGAGTAATAAACCTCAAAAGTAGACCATGCGGCTGATTTGATACCTTTGGAGATCAGCCCTGGATGGCTTCATCCACTATTTTGTGCTGAGAATCTCACCAGGTTACTATAGTGTTAGGCTACATTCACATGACAGTGAATAATGGCCATATGATGTCTGTTTTTTTCTAATGGACGTCACACGGCTGCATTAATTTCAATATCATGAATGGGAGTTATTCACATGAACGTTATTTTGATGGGCTGTTGTAACGGACCATCAAGATATAGGTCAGGTCCTATTTTTGGCCACTTTCACGGATTTGTCCATACACTGTAATGTATGGGGGATCCGTGACAGATGGCCATGAAAAATAGACATTTTTTCATGGCTGTTTTACACTTCTTTTGTGTGAATGGAGCCTTAGGTTATGTTCACATCAGTGCTGTCTTCTCTTGCTTTGCACTGTTATAGGAACTTATCAATGGAAGCGCTGGATGTTCAATCTGAAAGACACCAATGGTGTCCAAAAGATCTCATTGCCTGTAATGGGGTCATTGGGCTTCCGTCCCAGTGTCATTGTCATTTTTCCAGACAAAAAAGTCCTGCAGTGTAAAATGTCATCACAGAGCACAACCTAAAATGATTTTTCTAGGCAAAAAATATTGATGAGCTATCCTACAGATGGCCGTAAGTGTTGGCATCCCTGAAATTTTTTTCAGAAAGTAAAGTATTTCTTCCAGAAAATTCACGTTTTGTTATACACATGTTTATTTCCTTTGTATGTATTGGAACAACACAAAAAAGAGAGAAAAAAAAATTATACAATTTCACATAAAACTCCAAAAATGAGTCGGACAAAATTACTGGCACCGTCAACTTAATATTTGGTTGCACACCCTTTGGAAAAAATAACTGAAAGTAATCGCTTCCTATAACCATCCACAAGCCTCTTACACCTCCCATCTGGAATTTTGGACCACTCTTCTTTTGCGAACTATTCCAGGTCTCTCATATTTGGAGGGTGCCTTCTCCCAACAGAAATTTTAGGATCTCTCCACAAGTGTTCAATGGGTTTACATCCGGACTCATTACTAGCCACTTCAGAGCTCTCCAGCACTTTGTTTCCATCCATTTCTGGGTGCTTTTTGAAGTATGTTTGGGGTCATTGTCCTGCTGGACATGACCTAGGATGCAAACCCAGCTTTTTGACACTGGGCCCTACATTGCGACCCAAAATCCTTTGGTAATCTTCAGATTTCATGATGCCTTGCATACAGTCAAGGCATCCAGGGCCAGAGACAGAAAAACATCTTTGAACCTACAACATATTTGACTTTTGGTACTGTCTTCTTTTCTTTGTAGACCTCATTTTGTTTTCATAAACAGTAGAATGATGTGCTTTACCAAAAAGCTCTTTCTTGGTCTCATCTGTCCACAAGATGTTTTCCCAAATGGATTTTAGCTTACTCACATACATTTTGGCAAACTGCAGTCTAGCTATGTTATGTCTCTGTGACAGCAATGGGGTCCTCCTGGGTCTTCTACCAAAGCGTTTTATTTCATTCAAATGTCGACGGATAGTTCACACTGACATTGATGCCCCCTGAGCCTGCAGGACAGTTTGAATTTATTTGGGATGTGATTGGGGCTGCTTATCCATCCTGCATTGCAACTTTTCATAAATTTTTTTCTTCCATCCACATCCAGGGAGATTAGCTACAGTACCATAGTTAGTAAGCTTATTGATTATATTGCACACCATGGATAAAGGAACATCAAGATCACTGGAGATGGACTTGTAACCTTAAGATTGGTGATATTTTTTTTACAATTTTGGTTTTCAAGTCCTCTTCTCCTCTTTCTGTTCTCCGTGCTTAGTGTGGCACCACGCACAGACACACAATGCAAAGACTAAATTAAATCCTCTTCTTTTTATCTGGCTTCAGGTGTGATATTTATATTGCCCACACCTGTTACTTGCCACAAGTGAGGTTGAGCGAGCATCATATGCTTGAAACAAAGTTATTTACCCACAATTTTGAAAAGGTTCCAACAATTTTGACCAGACCATTTTTGCAGTTTTGTATGAAATTATATTCAATTTACTTTTTTTTCTCAGTTTTTTTTTGTATTGTACTAATACACACAAAGGACATAAACATGTGTATAACAAAACACGTGTAATTGCAATACTTTTCTGGGAGAATTACATAACTTTCTGGAAAAATTTCAGTGACCTTATGGCCATGACTGTAGGTCACTATTATCAGATTGTAGGGGGTCTGACACCCAACACTCACATCGATTAGCTGTTTTCAGCAGCTGATACACAGAGACTAGAGCAGTTCTTTAGGTAGTGATGGAACTTAGTCACTGCAGCCTAGCTCCCATTCAAATTAATGGGAACTGATGTGCAGTACCTGGTGTGGCAACTATAAAGAGTTGTCTGCCTCATGCTCCATTCTCTGTGTCTCAACTGCTGATCGATGGTGTTGGCCCCATTTTTAGCCTAGAAAACCCCTTTAAAAAGTCATTGGAAAAGCTGACTTAAAGTTTTGCCCACAGTGCTGTTGGCATTCTAAGCTGTTAAAGTGTTTTGGATACAGCAGGAAATATTACAATTGTCATTTATCGAAGTTTTGTTTACTTTACTAAGGCAATGACTTCTATGTTGTACCTGACACCTAAACACCGGACCCAATAAGTGGACACAGTGATACTGTCAGTGTGAAATTTCTTTGCATGAATCAATGGTAGAAAGGAATATGAGGTATGCTTGCCCAATTATCAGACTCTTTTCCTTCTCTGCAGAGTGTTGGACCCAAACCGGTCAGTCATTGATAACCTATCATAAGGGTAGCTAGTCAATATCAAAATCCTGGAAAAATATATACAACCTATCCTGAAAGATAGATCTCAAAGACCGAAAATAGCTTCAAAGCTGTAAAGAAAAAAAAATGGTATAGTTGATGGAATTGTGTAGGAGGCGACAACGAAGAGATTCTCTTTGCTCAGTCCTTTGCTCGGACTTTACGGTAGTATGATAGTATTTCCAGCATGGCGGTTAAACAATCTCTGGTTTTGTGTACACATCGATTCTGCTGTGCCATGGAAACATTCAGGGTCATATGAATAGATACAGAAGAGATACTAAATCTGATCTTTAGTGAGGACAATTGTCAAATGTGAGAATATAAAGTATGAGATCTAGCCCAGAACATACTGAATAATGATGCTTGTACCTGGGATAAGGATTTACCTAGGAGTAAAGTTGTTTTTTTATCTCTTTCTTGTAATGTAAAGGGATTTCACGTCTCCTACAAATATAACCATGACCTTCCTTTGTGCAGATGCTTTTGTCACTTCCTTCTGACCTTGAAGTCTGCTCAGTGTATAGCTTGCTTCTAGCTGCACTGCATTCAGCCAGTCTTTCATTCTGACAGTATAGTGAATTGTTTCACTTCTCTATTGAACTAAGTATTCGGCATTAACCTTGATCAGCTTTTAATCACAATGCGGGTAGGAAGAGGAGTTGGGAGTGAGAGCAGCGGTTTGGTATATGGCAGTCATTTTTACATGTCATCGCTGGGTTCGACAATATTAAGTTGACATATTATGCCATCTATATCTGCGTACTATATACTGGACGTACTGTGAATGTCTTTAGGTCTTTGTTTTTAATTATGAATCACAGGAGAGAAGGTGAATCAGTTGATTGACCCCTGAACCAGCGTGGGGTCCCAGCCCCCCACAACCTGCAAATAAGGGGGTACAGTAAACTCACTGTGCTACACACAGATATGGGTCAGGAGGGGTACTTTGTCTCAATGAAGTATCCACCATATCAGCATAAGGAGACTTAGAACCCTGGGAAATGGTATGCAAATAAATTTTTTTTATTGTAAAAAATAAAACTGTCTCTAGCACCACCTATTGGAAGGTTGCTCTGCATAGATCAATGCCGACTTTCAAAGGAACCTTGTGACTTGCTACATATGTGACATGCAGATGGTGGGCACCGTATGACAACTAAATAGGGTTTAGAAAAGCTCTTTACTGACACTTGGAAAAGGAAGAACTTCTGAGCAGAAAATAGAATTGTAAACTAATAAAATAACTACCGCTCGTTATTGGTCTCAGGCCACCAGCCTCTCTCTTCCTGGGGCACTATTGGGCAATGATTTTAGGACAGCTTCCATTAGCCAAACCCCATGGCAGATTCTGGCACACTCCATCTTGAACTCCATTTTGTCTCTGTCAGCCATTTTCTTCTCAGTTGGTTTCCTCACCTACGAGGGTGCCCAGTAATCCTTGGATCCTCGGTGCAGCAACTGAACTGTGCATGTTAACAGCCAGGATTTTGCCATCCAATCATTCCACCCACCGCCCGGTTTCCTGTGCTTGAAACGCTGTCCACATCGGTAAAAAAAACAATCCCTCTAGTGTTTTAGGGATTAGTTACACTCCACATTGCTCAGTTTGTTATAATTTGGATGCATTGAGTAGCTGAGATGGCAACTAGGTTCAGAGGCAGGCCAACCAGAGTCCTCCTTCCCCAGGTCTCAATATTGCTGCCGGGGAACCTGATCACCAAACATCTTGCAGTGTTTTGCTGCTGCCTGAAGACTGTGCTGTGTGAGCACATACCCCATGGTAACAGAGCTAAGAGGACCCTGGATCAAGGCAAGATCACTACAAAAGTTTGCAACAGTCCAAAGCAAGGACAAGACTGTAGGCTACTACTGAAAAAATATGTATCAGAGTTTATTTAGGTATCTGCTCAGGGCACCTGATTTAGGTAATAGCTGTTCAGTAGGCCCCCAGGAAGGATTTTACTGGCGCCCCCAGACTGACACTGACAACAAAGTCTCAATCATAGGACACATCATCTCAAAGAGGAAAGAACATATTACTGAAAAACAGATTTTTTTAAATAACTATTTAAATAATATCACAGAACAACGTTCAAAAAGTCAAGAAATGCAGAAAATAGGAGTTTCTGCCCAACAGTTAGACCCTAAGCAGAGGTGGTGCAGAAGTAAAGGTCCCATGCAAGATCTCTGCCCAAGGGGGGCAACAGATTCCACTAGTACTAAAGAGGATACTTGTATAGGATTTTTTCATTGAGACCCGGGAGCTAAGCCTTTGACTCGGGGTCTCATTTTTCTCTTATTTTGTTTGATAAGGATAATTCATTAAGTTTTCGTAGCTCTAGATTTTATATATGTTTCCCAGGTACATTTTTCACCCACATTTTGTAGCAAAAGTCATAAAAACTTGCACTATTAAATACACCTAAATATGGGTAGAAAGTAGAGCAAGTTGTAGTTTTGGAGACATGACCTCACTCTGAGTGTAGTTTGCTATGTAGCCCTACTGTAATTTATCAGTATCCTCCACTCTTAACGGTCAGCACTGTGCAGGTAGACATTGTACTCAAGCTGCAGAATGTGAAGTTATGTCAATGTGAAAGTGACATTGTTATACCTCTTCTGGGCCACCTCGCGGCGCTCGGTGCTTCCTGGTGACGTCTGGTGCTCTTCTGTGATGTGATTGGCCTGGGGGTTACCACTGAGGCCTATGACGTCACCAACAGAAGTCACATGGGCATGACAAGTGTCATAACGCTTGGCGAGCCAAGGTCACTGTTAAGGCCTTATCACAGTGCCGATCACAGAAGAGCGCCGGTCTCACCAGGAAAGCACCAAACCCCGCGAAGAGGCCAATATGAAATGACCAGCTTTGAAAATAAAATTGTGTTTCACTGTCGCAAAGTTTTTTTATTTTCCCCAAAGTTGGTCATCTCTAGAGATGAATGAACTGGTTCAAAACAAGCCAAATTTGTTACGAAGTTTCCAAAAATCTTGTGTTTAGCTGAACCTGAGACTTTTAGGGTTTGCCACTTATGAATCATTATTATCTCTTCCAACCCCTGAGTATAATAAGCAGTGGCCCTGGGGAAGTGTGGAAAAATAAGTCATACTCACCTTCTTTCACCTCCTCTGGGCTTCCTTACAGTGTTGCAGTGATGTCATGGAACTTGATCAAAGTGGACCGAAGATGCCCGCTATGGAGCACATGATGCTGTGAGGGAGCCCAGGAGAGGTGAGGGGAGGTCAGTATGACAACTTATAATTTTTTTTTGCACCTTCCCGGGGCCTCTGCTTATTATATTCTGGGATATAATAATAGAGTACTTATGTTTTGGACCAAATGACACTTGTATTCCTCTTTAGTCATTTTATGCCTCTCATCTCAGAATATCAGAGAAGGTAAAGAAGGAAACACCAGTGAATGATTTGGTGATTTTTTTTTTTTACTAGTTATGATGTCATTGGTCAATGATGTCTCTACCAGTTTTTTAGTTCTTTTGGGATATTTACTTAACAATACCTAGTTTGTGGCACTTTTATATGTTCAGATGTAACTTGTGTACATGCTATTATTCCTACAGATACCACATTGCCAGCGTGCAACATACATAGATGTGAATTAACCCTTTGTTGAGATAATTGCTCATCCCCATATGGGGCTTCTATCTGACTCTGTTGAAAAAAATCAACACAGACGTAAATACTTCTGAAACATATCCATAATTATGTGTCTACTTGAAACCATATTTCAAGACACTCTCGTAAACCAGTCCTAAAAGACAGCGCCCCCCCCCCCCCATGGTGACAGATTAACCTTAATTAAAGTTTAATTAAAAGAAAAGCCTGCTAATAATGTGAGTATATTTTCCATTTAATAGGCCTCAGCATATTTTTTTACTAGACCGCCTGCTGATTCCAACCATTTCATTTACAGTGTGAACGTCAGTGAAATCGTCTTTTTTTTCTCGCTCTTCTGAGGAGCTTTATGGAATTACAGTATTGATGAATAAATGAAGAAAGAACATCATCGGTGTCAGCGTGATCTCTAGATGCCATACATTGTTAGAGTTGTCAGCATCACTTCAATACATCAATAATGTATGGTATTCATGTCACAATGAAGGCGATGTTTACGCTGGGACATAACAAATAATTATTGGTGTGACGATTGTGTTCGGCCTCCCGGCAGCCTACAGTCATGGCCAAAAGTTTTGAGAATGATACAAATATTAATTTTTACAAAGTCTACTGCTTCAGTTTTTCTAATGGCAATTTGCATATACTCCAGAATGTTATAAAGAGTGATCAGCTTAACAGCAATTACTTGCAAAGTCAATATTTGCCTAGAAAATGAACTTTATCCCCCAAAACACATTTCAACATCATTGCAGCCCTGCCTTAAAAGGACCACCTAACATCGTTTCAGTGATTGCTCCATTAACACAGGTGTGGGTGTTGATGAGGACAGGGCTGGAGATCAATCTGTCATGATTAAGTAAGAATGACACCACTGGACACTTTAAAAGGAGGCTGGTGCTTGCCATCATTGTTTCTCTTCTGTTAACCATGGTTATCGCTAAAGAAACATGTGCAGTCATCATTGCACTGCACAAAAATGGCCTAACTGGGAAGAGTATTGCAGCTAGAAAGATTGCACCTCAGTCAACAATCTATCGCATCATCAAGAACTTCAAGGAGAGAGGTTCCATTGGTGCCAAAAAGGCTCCAGGGCGCCCAAGAAAGACCAGCAAGCGGCAGGACCGTCTCTTAAAAGTGTTTCAGCTGTGGGATCGGGCTACCAGCAGTGCAGAGCTTGCTGAGGAATGGCAGCAGGCAGGTGTGAATGCATCTGCACGCACTGTGAGGCGGAGACTCTTGGAGCAAGGCCTGGTCTCAAGGAGGGCAGCAAAGAAGCCACTTCTCTCCAGAAAAAACATCAGGGACAGACTGATATTCTGCAAAAGGTACAGGGAGTGGACTGCTGAGGACTGGGGTAAAGTCATTTTCTCTGATGAATGCCCTTTTCGATTGTTTGGAACATCTGGAAAACAGCTTATTCGGAGAAGAAGAGATGAGCGCTACCACCAGTCTTGTCTCATGCCAACTGTAAAGCATCCTGAAACCATTCATGTGTGGGGTTGCTTCTCAGCCAAGGGAATCGGCTCTCTCACAGTCTTGCCTAAAAACACAGCCATGAATAAAGAATGGTACCAGAATGTCCTCCAAGAGCAACTTCTCCCAACCGTCCAAGAGCAGTTTGGCGCTCAACAATGCCTTTTCCAGCATGATGGAGCACCTTGCCATAAAGCAAAGGTGATAACTAAATGGCTCAGGGAACAAAACATAGAGATTTTGGGTCCATGGCCTGGAAACTCCCCAGATCTTAATCCCATTGAGAACTTGTGGTCAATCATCAAGAGACGGGTGGACAAACAAAAACCAACAAATTCAGACAAAATTAAAGCATTGATTCTGCAAGAATGGACTGCTATCAGTCAGGATTTGGTCCAGAAGTTGATTGAGAGCATGCCAGGGAGAATTGCAGAGGTCCTGAAGAAGAAGGGTCAACACTGCAAATATTGACTTGCTGCATTAACTCATTCTAACTGTCAATATAAGCTTCTGTTACTCATAATATGAATGCAATTCTATTTCTGTATGTGATAAAAACATCTGACAAACACACATAAAAACCAGAGGGCAGCAGATCATGTGAAAATATAATATTTGTGTCATTCTCAAAACTTTTGGCCATGACTGTATATTTCTGCTTAGCAGAAAGGCTCTTACAATAATTTGTCCTCCTACAATGTATAATAGCCTGATCTGCACATAGAGCAGATTCACAGCTTCTTCTGCACCTGCTGTCAGATGCTTTAGAGCAATGGCATAGATAAGGCCAGATGTAGGGCATATGGGGCACGTGCCGGAGGCTCCACCATCCCCAACCTCCGAAACTCAATGATTTTATGTATCTAAAAATGTAAAAAAAATTCATTCAAACCCTGTAGTTTCTCGTTTCTAAAAAAGTAAGACCTTAGGTTAGGCCCGGTTCACATCTACATTCGGGTTTCCGTTTAGGGAGTCCACTTGGGGACCCCTTCGACTGGAAACCTATACACATAAAAATCGGTTTACCTGGGAAACCCACGGACCCCATAGACTATAATGGGATCTGTGTGGTTTCCGCTCGGTTTCCGCACTAAGCAAGCGGAGAGGAAAGTACTGCAAGCAGCACTTCCCTCTCCGCATGTTTGTGCGGAAACCGAGCGGAAACCACAAGAACCCATTATAGTCTATGGAGTCCGCGGGTTTCCCAGGTAAACCACTTTTTATGTGTATAGGTTTCCGTTCAGAGAGTCCACTTGGAAACCCGAACGCAGATGTGAACCAGGCCTTAGATTCACATGACCGAGGTGCAAAAGGGCCATGAAAAATGGATGTTTTTTCATGACCCTTTTGCACCTCGGTCATGTGAATCTAGCCTAAGGTCTTACTTTTTCACTTTACCATCTTGCACCCGAGCGGTACCCATTTTCATGGACCCCCTAAACATTTCAGTGTAAGGAAGGATCCATGAAAATGGCCAAAAATAGGACATGGCCTATATTTTAACTATATAGTGAATAGCATGTGAATAGAAACCCATTCACTGACGGTGAAATGAATGCTGCCCTGTAACTTCCATAAAAAAAACGCATTTTGTTAATTGATAAAAATAAACTATTAACACTTCTATTTCTAAGAACATTGCAGCACTTTTAACATGTGTAAAACTTTTGCAACATATGTATGTTGTCTCAGCAGTTACATATTCATGCAGGGGGTAGAGCTATCGGTTACCACCAACAGTTACAGCTCATCGCTTTGATTTCTATAGTTGGGTCTTTTATGATCAGCCCATCATCATGAAGGCAGTGGGAAAAACATTGTGAAACTAATGATAGTACCTTGTAGGGTGGCTTCTGCACTTTCCAAAGATGCCCTTCTTATTCTGCATTGCAGCTCCATTTTCATGAAAATCAGTTTTATTCTTATGCAAATTAGCTGAAAAGTGTTTTAGGGGTGTTTATCCACCTGCTGGGGCTTCGCACTCTACTGTAGATAATCGCCCCTAACTGCTGCCCAGCTCTTCCCCCATTGCTTGAGTGACTTCTCCCTACGCTCATCATCTGGATTGGCCATGACAATTGCAGTACTGACTGTACTGTGCATGCCTTATAAGTCAGGCTGCACATGGAAGAGTAGGAAGCTGGCTTCAGATGTAGGCTGTGGTAGACTAAGTGTGAAAAAATTGGGAGATGTCACTCAAACAATGGGGGACGGAGTTCAGTGGCAGTTAAGAGCAGTTATTAAGAGTCCTAGCAGGAGTAGAAAAGCTCCTAAATTACTTTTCTTGCTAATTTCCTCTAATAATAAAATTATTATTTTCATGAAGATGGAGCTGCAATGCAGAATAAGAAAGGCATCTTTGGGAATTTGAGAAGCCTCCTCTTCAAGGTACTGTCAGTAGTTTGATACAGATTCTCCTGCTGACAGACTCCCTTTAAATAGGAATGAGTGACCCGAATATTCCGAAAGGCTCCACCTAAAAACACTTTCTTGGTGTTTGGAAAAGGTCCAGGGAAATTGGGCCAAAATGTTGCATGTTTATGTTTTACCCATTTAATAAGCTCCACATTAATACAATGAAACACAATTAGATTCCAGACTTCTTTCTTTGAGCACTGTATCCGTTGCATCCGGATCTTACTTTTGCAGAGGTCATTTGATAACATTTTTACTTTTCATATGTGCGGTTTGGGAGAGGACATAAAGACACCTGTAAGGGATTATCATAAATCTGGTCTTATTCCCAATCATTTCTTACTAAATAACTCATGCCTATGATAAATCCTTCAAAGGGAAGAAAGAAATAAAGTTAAGAAATGATAAAGTTTTGCCTTGTTAAAGAAATACTTTTCATCTTATCTCCTCATTTAACAAAAAGTGGGCCCATAAAGAAGAGTCTTATATTGTTTTCCAGTCGTCTCTAGTGGCAAAAGGATTATGTGAAGTGGATGGAAGGTAACAAGTCACAGGGGGATAGGCTTGAGGAGAATAATGTGATTTTCTATCAAAATCCACTATTTGTAATACTAGACACACTCACCTTTAGTGAGATTCATTGAAATGTATGAGGTCAGTACTCGGAGACATCCACCCCAGACCATTAAATGTGTTTTTGTTGATGCATAATGTAAGGGATATTTTTCCAACATTGCAGGGCCGTCTGTTTTCTGTCACTATTGTAACGATGTACATGAAGCATATAGTATAGACTATCATCTGAGTTATACTATCTCATGTTAACCCTTTCAGGGTCAGGCCAATCTTCGTTTTTGCATTTCTGTTTTTTTTTTTTTCCACTGCACTCCACGAGCCTTTTTTTTTATTTTTCCATTCACAAAGCCTTATTTTTTGCAGGATAAAGTTTACTTCATAATGACACAATTTAACATTCTGTACAATGTACTGCAATCTGGAAAAAAAAAATCAGAATTGGGTGAACTTGGAAAAAAAAACCCTGCAATTACACCATTTTGACACATTACCTGTATTCTGGGGGTTCGAATGATCAGTGATACCAAATTTATATAGTTTTTTGTTTGTGTTTTGATGCTGAAAAAAATTTATTTGTGCTTCAATATTGTGACTCCCATAACATTTTTATGTTTCCGTGTACGATGCTGCATAAGGTGTCTTTTATTGCAGAACAAGAGATAATTTTATTGATATTGTTCTAGGGAATGTGTGATATTTTGATCACTTTTTATTCAATTTTTTTGGGGAGGTTGAAAAAAATGTTGATTTGACATGACATCATATTCCATAGTGCTGTACAGAGATTGTCATCAGCCCCTGTTCCCAAAATAACTGAAGAACCCCCAAAAATCTCCCTGGACATGAGGAGAATATACCATCTCCATGCAGACCCAGGATCCCAAGATTAGGACACATGAAGCTATTAGAGGGGGTAGAGGATTCCAGATCAACATATTAGCCAAAAGTAAAGATGTCCACCCTTACCTTCTCCAGATTTCTTTAAGAATGCCGATCTTTCACAATACAAATTAAATATAATATTGTGTCATAGTAGCAAAAACATCAAATAGGTGCTCTGCACATTACAGCCACCATGGCGAGTACATATATACACATATAGAATAAACATCTCCCAACAGAGTATCAGGAAATCATGTTTTTTTCCCCCCAAAGCTGGTCATCTTACACCACTTTTCTTGGAATAGAGTATATGGTGGCAAGAGAAGAGTAATGAAGAACACATCTGTAGGGTTCTCATCTGCCTGAATATATATGAAATGTTCATTTTGGACGGTTTTCAGAAGAAAGGTCAGAAACTTCTCATTTCTCATTCCCTGTTTTGAGCGATGGGCAGAAGAGAATTGCTCCTGAGATTCTTCAGTTTTCAGCTCAGCAACAGAAGAGCATCAGAGAAGCCATCTAGTCAGCCCCAGGATTCTGGTAGAGTTTTACATATTACCCATAATGCCAAATCCAGCTTTGTAAGAACCTCCTTTACCAGATCATGCTGGTGGTATAGACAGTAAATTTAAGAAGTTCTATCTAAGTTCTAATATTGATGAACAATGGCTTGTTAAATAATATGTGTTATTAGCTTCTGTATTATGGCTGTAGTTCCCGCATTTTCAGTGGATCTACTCTACTGGACATACATCACAATAAAATTTCAGTGCATTAAGAATTTTTAGATAAAAAAATATTAAATGTATGTCCTTGTATTTAGGGCCTCTTTAACCATAGGGAAAATAGTGCATCTTCATCAGGCCCTATGATAGTGAGTATGGTAGCCCCCTCAGCTGACCTGGATTGAGCGGGACATTCTGCTCAGCAAGCTGCAATTTCAACCTTATCTGTGTCCTTTGGATGCAGATAGAGTTACCTACAATGGTGAAGTACGGAGCGACATTAAATTGTGATGGGGGAGGCGCACTTATGAAACCTTTGACCTGGGCCTACTAAAGTGTTAAAATGGCCCTGCCATTGTAAAACTGCCTAACTGTAAGTCCTTAAAGATGTGTCATTGCTTACCTATAAGTGCCTCATTTTTTCTTGCACTGCGGCAATCCTTATTCATAGCATTGTTCATCCTCAGCTACCTGGAATAACATTATAAAGTGTGAAACAGAAAAATAAAAATCCTTATAAATAGTCTTTGTCAATGATCAGTTGCTAATGTATTGCATTGTATACTGCTCATAGGTGTAGCTAGCGGGGGGACATGGGGGGCAGCAGGCCCAGGCCCACTGACTCTGGAGATCCACCTTGTGTGGCTGGAACACAAGTTATGCATACAACTACATCGGTGTCTGCATGACATTGATGCAATTGAAATGCATAGTAGAGGAGGAAGCCTCTTGCTTCCTGCTCTTCTATTAAGTAGCTTATAAGCTACAAGAAACTTCAGGCCTGTGGCCTATGAGCTGCCCTAAGATGTCTGCGTCCTAGAGCTTTGCAGTGAGAGGTATCGGTGGAAGCGGCGAAGATGCTTGGAGGGGATCGGAGGTACTGTAAGTATAATTTTTATTTATTTGTTTATTGATTTTACACACTTTAATAGAAGGGGATGTTACATATAAGAGGGCCATTGGCAGCATTGTAAATCTGAGAAATGACTTACAGCAATATAACGTGGTATTACGGCACTTTAATAAGTGGGCATTGGGGCAGTATTAAAGTGGTTTTTAAGGGAATAATAAAGTTTACTGGTAAGCTTTAATATTTCCCAGATAACTCCTTAAAACCCACTTCACGTTCTTCACTCTCCAATTCCTGGACAACCCCTTTAATACAATGGGGTTATTAATAGACATTATTAATACAAGGGGGGATCAGGGTGCAATATTTATGTAAGAGGGCATGAGGGGCATAATTAATACAAGGAGATATAAGAGAGTATAATCAATAATAAGGAAATTAGGCCGTCTTGATTTTAGGTGGCAGTCTGGGACATTATTGATTTCAATGGGTATATGGGACATTAATAATTAGGGGGCAGTATTCATCGAGGGGCACTATTAATTAAAGGGGGCACATAGGAGCAATATTAAATCAAAAAGGCACACCTGGGTATTACATTATTATATTATATATTTTATAATTGGGGTAGTAACAGGATGGGGATTTTGTGTAGTGGACAATACGGGTCAGGTGCCTGTGAGGGGTCAAAGATGTCTGTGTTACAAACTTTAGTGAGACAAGTCACAGCTGGAAGAAGTGGTCGTGGTGGTCTACATGGAAGAGATGGGAAATGTGAACGATTACAGTCAGAGACGTCACCTGTGAGTCACAACATTTTTCTTGTACTGTATTTATCTAAATGGTCTTCATAGATCTGTATAAAGCTGACATTTACCAGTATGTGGTCACTGTATAGTAATAATATCTGTATACCTGAGTTGGGGGCCCATTTAGACTTGTTCGCCCCCTGTCCTGAACCCCAAGCTACTGCTTATTGTTACTTGCAAAATTATTGACATTCTTATATATGGCCTTGTTCTGTTCCTCTTAGGAGTAATACTAGTACTACTACTACTACTACTACTACTACTACTACTACTAATAATAATAATAATAATAATAATAATATCAATAATAATACAAATTTTTATTTATATAGTGCCAACATATCCTGCAGTGCTTTACATATCAGAGGATACTTGACATTACAATGTGACAAAGAATCAACATATCTAACAATCTTATTAATGAATAAGGTCATATAACTGAAGCTGTATGAGCCGTCACCAGCCGATATCTGTGAATATACAGATGCTAAATGCATGGAGTGCAGGGTAACTAGACGGAGGAATCAGAATCTGAGGAATAGAGTAGGAAGGATAGTTTAAGGTAAGAAATGATAGCTTAGTATGAGAAAACTAGTTTAATATAGAAAACTGTGATCAGGCTGATAATCCTGCACATTTGAGGTGCTAGTCCAGGATAGAACATTCCAGAGCACCAGTGCAGCTTGAGAAAAGTTTTGGAAATAGGATATTTGGATAACAAAAAATATAAGTCTAGGGTCATTGGCAGAAGGGAGAGCATGGATAGGGTAGTAGACAGAGACGAGGGAGGAGATGTAGTTAGGTTCAGGGCTTTATCATGTATAATAAATGTATATTGTATTTTGTGGTGGACGGGCAAACAGTGCAGTGACTGGCACAAGGTAGATACATCTATGTAGCCGTTCGACAAAATGATACATCTGGCTTATGCATTTAGGACAGATTGTAAAGGGGAGAACTTGTTAAGAATGTGTTGTTTGGTCTCTTCTCTCTGTACCAGTCTTCAGTAGGACTTGGTTGAGACCTTACTTGAAAAATAACAGGCCTAGAGGATGGTAAGGAGATTAGATATCAAGGCCTTGATGTGAGTCAGGCCTATTGTTAGACAATATAATCCTTCTTAGAATATTTTTGCATATCCTGCGTATAATTATGCTAATTATCATATTAGAGGGGCCTCATTGATAAGGGGACTTTCTCATGGCTGGCTGCCAGAAATTTGGCTTATGTATCCCTGTTTTTGGGATCCTAGCCAGGCTTCTCTATCTCTTTCAGAAAGGCCCCACGGCCTGTATTCATTTTCCTGTGTTTTTTAACTTTCTTAATTCTGAAAACTTCTTTTTACGGTAAATCTCACTTCTAAATAAACTTTATCCACCTGTGACAGTGTTTTTTGAGTTCCATAACAAGCAAGAACTGTAGAATTGACAGCCCTGCTGTGAAACTTATACATGGAGAATGATAAGAATAAGGAAACCAATAGGGAATGCTGGGTGACTGCCATTAGTGACTGCCAGCTATGGAAATCCAGCATCTGTTAGACCAAAATGACTAAAAATGGCCGAATATCAAAACACTTCACACAAAAGGATAACTGTGTATGTTTCCAGGTGTTTTTTTTTTTTTGGAGAAATGGTTAAACACGAACATTTATCAAAACTTGAATTGGTGGCCAAAGTCTCAATGGGTATATTTTATTATACTACATTGGCCATATGTGGTCTATCTATCTTCAGTACCCTTTGTAATGACCTGATACAACTAGAGATGAGCAAATTTCTCAAAAATTCGATTCAGCAGCTTCGCTGAATTTCCCAAAAAATTCGCTTTGATCCGAATTACTTCAGAATCACGTTAAAAACAGCTATTTTCCTGGCTGCAGATACCCTAGGGATATGGGGATATGAATTTTACACTAAGGACACATCGGAATAACCTTTAGAAAGGCTATTCTACTCCTACCATTGCCATTGCATCACGCCCCCTACGATGTCCTGGTCCGTCGGGCATATGTAGAGCTGCTCGGAATAGAATCAAGATGGCCACCGGACATGCGCAGAGCCGCTCGTGTAGGAATAGGATAAAGATGGCCACCATGAGCGGCTCTGTGCATGTCCGGTGGCCATCTTGATTCTATTCCGAGCGGCTCTGCGCATGTCCGGCGGCCATTTTGATACTATTCCATGCTGCTCTGCCCATGCCTGGTGGCCAATTTGATGATTTCACTACACGAGCGAGGAGGACCAGGATATTGAAGGGGGCATGATGCAATGGAAAAGGTAGGAGTAGAATAGCCTTTCTAAAGGTTATTCCGACTTGTCCTTAGTTTAAAATGCGATTCGATACCACGAAGTGTGAGGAAATCCGGATTCGATGCGAATCGAAGATTTCCTGAGATTCAGATCGAATTCCACTTCGTCAGCTTCGATTTGCTCATCTCTAGATACAATGTATGTCCTGCTTACCTAAGCACACATGAGATATAATTGTGAAAGTATCAAGTCAAACTGGCATACGACATAGCTGCACTGGCGGTGATGCTGAGAATCAGACCCCCACCAATCTGCTATGGCAGACCTATTCTAGGCCATGAAGAAAAATGTAAATCCATTTTCATTTCTAAAAATAAAAGAGTCTACATTTTAGTTTTTTATAAAAAAAATTCTAAAAAAATTATTAAAGTGGACATGTCACCACCTCCACTGTTTCCAACTCTTTGTGTCCTTCAATAGGAGTCCGGCACAGTTAAAATATTTTCTCTAGCCCCAACCATTTTTTGCAATAATTTCTGATCATTTCAGCATCCGATATCCTAATTATGTTCTCTACTGTCAGATGGTCAGTCCTGGGCTATCTGCTATATCTCAGGACCACCCACATGACAGTACAGTCATGGCCAAAAGTTTTGAGAATGACACAAATATTGTATTTTCACATGATCTGCTGCCCTCTGGTTTTTATGTGTGTTTGTCAGATGTTTTTATCACATACAGAAATAGAATTGCATTCATATTATGAGTAACAGAAGCTTATATTGACAGAATGAGTTAATGCAGCAAGTCAATATTTGCAGTGTTGACCCTTCTTCTTCAGGACCTCTGCAATTCTCCCTGGCATGCTCTCAATCAACTTCTGGACCAAATCCTGACTGATAGCAGTCCATTCTTGCAGAATCAATGCTTTAATTTTGTCTGAATTTGTTGGTTTTTGTTTGTCCACCCGTCTCTTGATGATTGACCACAAGTTCTCAATGGGATTAAGATCTGGGGAGTTTCCAGGCCATGGACCCAAAATCTCTATGTTTTGTTCCCTGAGCCATTTAGTTATCACCTTTGCTTTATGGCAAGGTGCTTCATCATGCTGGAAAAGGCATTGTTGAGCGCCAAACTGCTCTTGGACGGTTGGGAGAAGTTGCTCTTGGAGGACATTCTGGTACCATTCTTTATTCATGGCTGTGTTTTTAGGCAAGACTGTGAGAGCCGATTCCCTTGGCTGAGAAGCAACCCCACACATGAATGGTTTCATGATGCTTTACAGTTGGCATGAGACAAGACTGGTGGTAGCGCTCACCTCTTCTTCTCCGAATAAGCTGTTTTCCAGATGTTCCAAACAATCGAAAAGGGAATTCATCAGAGAAAATGACTTTACCCCAGTCCTCAGCAGTCCACTCCCTGTACCTTTTGCAGAATATCAGTCTGTCCCTGATGTTTTTTCTGGAGAGAAGTGGCTTCTTTGCTGCCCTCCTTGAGACCAGGCCTTGCTCCAAGAGTCTCCGCCTCACAGTGCGTGCAGATGCACTCACACCTGCCTGCTGCCATTCCTCAGCAAGCTGTGCACTGCTGGTAGCCCGATCCCACAGCTGAAACACTTTTAAGAGACGGTCCTGCCGCTTGCTGGTCTTTCTTGGGCGCCCTGGAGCCTTTTTGGCACCAATGGAACCTCTCTCCTTGAAGTTCTTGATGATGCGATAGATTGTTGACTGAGGTGCAATCTTTCTAGCTGCAATACTCTTCCTAGTTAGGCCATTTTTGTGCAGTGCAATGATGACTGCACGTGTTTCTTTAGAGATAACCATGGTTAACAGAAGAGAAACAATGATGGCAAGCACCAGCCTCCTTTTAAAGTGTCCAGTGGTGTCATTCTTACTTAATCATGACAGATTGATCTCCAGCCCTGTACTCATCAACACCCACACCTGTGTTAATGGAGCAATCACTGAAACGATGTTAGGTGGTCCTTTTAAGGCAGGGCTGCAATGATGTTGAAATGTGTTTTGGGGGATAAAGTTCATTTTCTAGGCAAATATTGACTTTGCAAGTAATTGCTGTTAAGCTGATCACTCTTTATAACATTCTGGAGTATATGCAAATTGCCATTAGAAAAACTGAAGCAGTAGACTTTGTAAAAATTAATATTTGTATCATTCTCAAAACTTTTGGCCATGACTGTAGTGAGCCTAATTTACTTATTAACAGCACTGATTGCTCAAAAATGGTTGGGGCTAGAGAAAAAAATTCCAACTTCACAGGAATCAGTGGAGGGGAACACTGGGGAAAATAAATAGGAACAGTGTAAATCAGGCTTCATGATACACTTTTCTACTTGAGTCTTTAGGGAGCTATGTATCATTTATACAGGCACCAAAACTGCCTGTATGTCTAAATTGCCTAGACTGAACCACAAAGTCTCTTTACATTGGAGGACAGAAACTCTTATCACAGTCACTGGCAGAACTCACATTTAGAATAATCACACTGCCCCCTCCAGCAGGATGAGACTGTCCTGGCTCTAGCTACCTATGTTATACCAAGCTTAAGCATCATGTGATTGACAGCAAATCATACAGGAAGATAAGGTAAGGAACCTTTAAAAATCAAGACGGAGATTGCACTGCAAAAAATAAGTATAGCACACATGAAAGAAGCCCATAGGCAATCATTTAGAGGAGGTGAAGTTGTGTTTCCACTGGAGGTCTTCTTTGAAGGGGTTGTCCATGATGTTTTATGTCCTATCCATTGGCCATAAAGAGGTTGTCCATTCATTTTTATGGCTTATCCTTAGGATAGTCCCAGTGGCGTAACTAAAGTCTTGTGTGCCCCCATGTAAACTTTGACCCGGGACCTCCTACCCCCTCCCTACAGCATATTCTTGATAGCGATGGTTTAGAGTACTGCAGAGGTATCTCAGATACTTGAAAGGCATACATATATATTTCCCACAACTGTGGTTATCAAGAATACGGTGAATGAGCAGCGCAGTGTCAGGCGTTTAAACAATACTGAGAGCTGCTTGTTCTTGGAAACAGCTGATCTGTTGTGTCCTATCAGTCTAAGAGATCAGTGATGGTGTGCAATATGTACAGTACAATATGCACAGTACCATATGCTCCACAGTGGCCACTGCACAGTGCAATATGCTTCACAAGGCCCCCACATTGTATAATATGCTCTGCAATAGACCCACACAGTTTAAAATGCTCCTAAGAGCTTCACTCGATTAGTTTCATATGAACCCCACAAAATTTGTTTTGCCATTCAGTTCGTTTTGGTGCTATTACTATACTCCTCAGACCCCATAGTATAAGTGGAAGCCCAAGAGAGTTGAGTAAAAATAACAAACACTTATACTCACCTTGCCTCACCTCCCCTGGGCATCCTCGCTCTGGCTCTCTCCAGCAATTACCGCTGGGGCAAGTGACCTCAGAGCTTGAAGAGGATGCTGGGAACCATCGGACGCCCAGGAGAGGTGAGTATAAGTGTTTTTTTTTTTAATCACCTCTCCTAGGCAGGCTACTATTGGTAAGGGGCCCGTGGCATGTACACACATAATGGTGGCGCCTTTTCATTAACGATATGTATATCGGTCGGGCAACCACTTCCTGCAACCACAATCGTTGCGTCCCTGGATAGGCCATAACCATCTGATTGGTAGGGGGTTGACAGCTGACCCGTGCACTGATCAGCTGTTCAGGGCGTGTTCAGTCCACGTACTATACAGTGCAAGTTGCTGGAAGAAGATAATTCCATATATAGTGGCCAGGTGCTGTTACTTGAAGGCCAGTATAGAGAACATGGAGCTATCTGCCTCCAGCTCCATCCACTGCATAGTACAGGGACTGGACATACCCCCAAACAGATGATCCAGGTGAGGGCCAGCTGTCAGCCATCCACTGATCAGATATTTATGACCTATCCTAAAGACAGGCCATTAAAAAAAATCATGAATAACCCCTTTAATTCCCCAAAATAAAGTAGCTAATATTTTAGTTGATAAGGGAAAAATAAATATTTTTTTATTATTTTGTAATTCTAATAAATTCACTCAAGCTGCTTTATTTATAGAAATGAATTAATCCTTTTTAATACTATAATTCTTATAAATAAAGCAGCTTGCATTTTAGCTGTTAAAAAAAAGAAATAAAAATAATAGAAAAAGTTCTGTGAAGTTAATGCTGTATGCGATTGCAGACTGTATTGAAGGTACACACAGTGGGGCCATTATAAGAAACATTCTGAAAATAAATATCTAATTATTACGAATGGCTTATTTAGACTTGTCTGCAAATATCTGTTAGCCTGGGTGAAAGGGAGATTAGTATAAAGACATAGCCATATGGTGCTGCAATGGAGCATAAATGTGTATAACGGCTTGTTTGTTTCTGTCAGTGATTGGTACTGTTCCTATCAAGGACACATCAGCAGGACCAAGGGACTGTGCAAAGAAGGGAATGTACAGTAATTACACTGCAAGACTTCTGCTACAGAAAATAAATACACCTTCTTTCCAGCTTGAGCCTTTTAAAAAAAAAAATCTGCAATCGTCTATAAAATGGAGGAAAAAAAGCAAAATAAAAACAAAATAATAATAATAAAAGAAAAAGTTGCCAATTAGAATATAAAGGAGCCAACAAAACTTTAATGACCTTAAATGATACAATTAGAATTTATCCAGTGATGCTAAAGAGCAAACACAAAGATTCAAAATGCGGAGTCAAAGTCAAATACCAATCCGGTTTTGCAAACAAAATCGAGACGATAATGAAAGCTTTTACAACTCCAAAGTGCACAGAGGAAGATTCTAATTTTCATGATCTCTGAAATGTCACACAGTAAGTTTGTCATGTCTTTACCGATGCCACGCAGTTATGTCTTGTTGGTGAGTTGGATGCCAGGTCTGACTGTTTAGACAAAAGCTTTAGCCAGCATGTTTAAGTACAGAAGCAAGAATTGCAGCCTCCGTAAAGATGATTTTATGCTGCACAAACAGCACATCAATAAAGCTGTAATCTGTCGTGTATCACGGGGGTTATAGTCTGAATGATGATCTGATTGTAGACTCGAGGCTGCATAAGACTTTTATGTATCCATAGGGATCAAAGCTTAAATGTATGGCAGGATTAACACAGAAAATAAAAATTTAAAAAAAAAAAAAAAGGTAACACATAAAATCTACTATAAGGGAGAAAGTGAAGAGGAATTTGTGGCGGTCTTCCACCCTAGATTCCTCTTCAAATCCCAGCCTGGTGCATCCTGCATTGGAAGGCTGGACAAGAGCTTTGGCTTTCTGATGCAGCTTTCTCACTGATTCGCCTTAGACATGATCGGGCTAAACAGACTACTGTCGATTCTGCCGCAAGATCATGCAGGGCAGGGCGCTTCTTTTTACAGCATCTTGAAAAAATAATTTTTTGTTGCTGTCTCCCAATGAAAACAATGAGAGGTCAAATCGAACCAGAATTCACAGCTGATTTTGAGGTGCGATCTGCCTCAAATCAGCTGTAAATTCAGTCATGTGAGCGTAGCCTAGATTGTGTCTGGGTACATTTGAAGATGTAAGTACATGGAAACCAAGTTAAAAGGATTTTCGAGCCCCATCAGTGTTTTTTTATACTCATGACCTATCCAAAGGATAGGCCATTGGTATGTGATTGCTGGAGGTAAACATAGGGAACATGCACTGATCAGTTGATGCACCTGTCTCCAGGAGCTAGAAGCTACAGCTGTGAATGGGGCCAGAAGCAGATCTACTAATATTCAAGTAATAGGCACACAGCTACAATAACCCGGCGTCACCACTATAGAGTGGACAGGTTGCAGCCATGTGCTTATTAGTTGAATAAGAGCTGATCTGCTTCCAGTCCCATCCAGAGCTTCAGGTGACTCCGGGTACCCATAGTAGCTGATTGGTGTTGGACCCCCATTAATCAGATAATGATGGCCTATCCTGTGCTTAGTCATTAGTTTAAAATACAGCTCTTGAGTCCAAAAACCCCTTTTAATTTGTGTTTCATATGCTTACATCTTCAAACTTACCCACACCAGGAACATACGCTGAGCAGCTACTGTAGTTGCCTTCAGTCACCGGAAGCTATGGATGGGACCAGAAGCTGATCAGCTCTTATTCAATTAATAGTTGCAGAGCTGCAGTTCTGTCCACTCTATAGTGTGGTGATACTGGGTTAACTTAGTTCTGCCCCTATTGCTTAAATAGGAGTAGATCTGCTTCTAGCTCCCTAAGCCAGCTGCATCACCTGGTCAGTGCGTGTTCCTGATGTCGGACCCTCACCAATCAGATACTGATGGCCTATCCTATGGATAGGTCATGAGTATTAAAAACACTACACTGTTGGGGCTGGGAAGCCCCATTTAAAGCCGCCCTGCAGTATCAATAAACCGATTTCAAGAGGTCATGCTTTAAAAATGGTGGGTGGCCAAATGGTGGGAGAAAAAAAAAAAGCTTTTACTGAGTAATTTGCTGTTCTGTGTAGTCTCAGCCACCTTCGATGATGTTGCTATATGCTGTCGTGGAGAGACAACCCTTTTTGTATAGTGTAAGGCTTCATGCATATGACAGTATTATGAATCCATACAATTTTATACTATGCAGAGGTTTTTTTTTCATTATGGATTCAGTACGAGGAAAGAAAAACAGTCATGGCTTGATCCATTGTATATTTTCTTTACAGATGTATTCTTTCCTAGAACCAATGTCTACAATATGATGGCCCAGGGAGTAACATGGACCCATATATTTTAGTTATCTTGGATACTTGTCATTACAATGTCCATAAGTGTTGTCAGTAGATATGTCATTCAGCATCTGTGGAAGGCTGGTTTGACAACCTCTCTAGACACTGTAATAGCCTCTGTTAAAGATCACCATCCAGCGTGTTACATGTCTAGGAGAATAAGATAGTACAACAGTGACTGAGTAGGAGAAGTACAAGGGCACATTGGAAATACCAGTCAGGGAAATAGATTTTTGGAGTTGTTTTATTAAAGGGGTTGCCTTATAAATGTATGTCTTATAAATTGTGTAGTTAAAAAGGAAGAAGAAAACAGTAAACTAAAAAAAGAAAAAGAGGAAAAAAGCAAAAAAAAAAGTGCTGTACAAAATGTACGTACTGGACATATTACAAGTGCAAATCAAGAAAGGAGTACTAAGGAAAATTGTAATAATGTAAAAGAAAACAAAAATCACACATTTTTCTTTAATTAGTTAATTCATTAATTTATTTTTTGCATATTAGCCCTAAGGCAAACATAAAAAAAAATGTTTTTCTTAGCCAGTCAGAACCAAGGACGGGGTCATGAGACACCTGCTGGGACCCCACAAAAATACTTCTTTTTCAGTCCACATTACATTCTTACTCTCCTTCCCTTACATCTTTTGGGCTTACTTGAGGCATTCGGTGATCATCTGGTGATGCTGGGCATGCCGATGTGACCGCTGGTGGCCCAATCACAGACCTCAGCGCTGACCCCTCCCCCGATGACATTGCAGAAGAACACCAGGCATCACCAGACGCTGCAAGGAGGCTCAAAAGAGGTAAGGGAAGTTGAGTATGAATAGGTTCCTAGGAGCCCTAAGAGTATTCTACACTATGTTTTATAGATAGGTTCCTAGGAGCCCTGACAGTGTTCTACACTATGTTTTATAGATAGTTTCCTAGGAGTCCTGACAGTGTTCTACACTATGTTTTATAGATAGGTTCCTAGGAGCCCTAAGTGTGTTCTACACTATGTTTTATAGATACGTTTCTAGGGGCCCTGACAGTGTTCTACACTATGTTTTATAGATAGGTTCCTAGGAGTCCTGACAGTGTTCTACACTATGTTTTATAGATAGGTTCCTAAGAGCCCTGACAATATTCTACACTATGTTTTATATATAGGTTCCTAGGAGCCCTGACAGTGTTCTACACTATGTTTTATAGATAGGTCCCTAGGAGCCCTAACAGTGTTCTACACTATGTTTTATAGATAGGTTCCTAGGAGCCCTGACAGTGTTCTACAATATGATTTAAGCTGATTGAAGGTGTGGTTTGAACCAAACGTGTTCGATCCAAATCAAATCAGGAACCCGAGCCACCGAACCTGAAACAAAACAAATCCTGATGGGTTCGCTCATCTCTAGACAGAATATTTATAGAGGTCAGTGATTAATAGCCATGTTCAGGAGATATGTCCCTGTGAGGCCACATTCATGTAAAACTGGTACCATGGGGATCGTGGGGCAGTCATTAAGGAATTCTGTCAGTAAATTCTAAATGGTCACCTGAGATGTAAGTGGGCAAACTTGCAGACATATATTGTTGATGCAATTTCTTATGTGTGTACAACAGGGCTTAATAAAATCATAATCCCACCATAGATGAAGGTACAAACCAGGATATGAGTGGCATCTCCAGTATGTATTCAGGTTTTAATCCTCTAACTTGTTCAGAACAGGAGGTGTTTTATACCTTCTACTGACTAGTTTATAACTGGTTTCTTGTAAATCAATACAACTCGATGGTCCACAAGTATCTTTTTAACCTCCGTAGGAGAAAGTGGAGCCTAATTCTTTCTTCCAAGTGAAATGATTTGCATAGTCTTGCAGCCACCTTAGGAGTTGGAAATGGACTAGAGGTGTTAACGCTACTTAAGCCAAAGTAAGTCTTGGGGCATAACTAAAGGCTCACAGTCCATGGTGCATAAGCTCAACTTCGTCCCCCTCCCCACACAACTTCTTCTCGCAAACATCAGCTGTGTCCCATCTATACATTTTAACAGAATTTCCTTTTATTTTCTATCTGGGCCCAGACTACCATGAAGACTTGCTCAACAACATATCTGTTCACACAAGAATCCAATCATTTCCATCCCCTGTAAGTGACCTCTACATATTAATTGTGCCCCCATTTGTGTCACAGTCTCTCCAACAGAATCCCTCCTTGACTATATGCTGCTGACCTACTGTTATTTTTTGCCATCAAAAGGTTAATTTTCTCCTTTCTGACAGTGGAAGGCTGTGTATTTTAAATCTTCCCATTCTAATAAATTATGATCTACAGATTGCCAGCCATCAAAGGAAACTATAAAGAAGATGAAAGAAGTTTGTCCAACCCTAGTGTGCTGAGGGTGACATCTGGGTGCCTTTGGCTTTTGGGTCCACTGGAACCCCTATAGTTATGACTTATGCCAGTGGTAGGTCTCTGGTGAGAGAACCTCTTTTCAGCAAGTATCTAAAATTACATTTTATCTGTGAATGTATCAAAAAATTAACTTCATCTGCGAAAGCGAAGAGAGGATGCCTTCATCTAACATGTCACATAGGAACCTCTGGTTGAGTAGTTGTTGTTGTGATTTTAATAGGTCTAGGGTCAGCTTCTCTTTGTAAGGAACGGCTTTCAAAGGAATTTCATTACAACTACACTATATGCATTATTGCTATTAGGTAACATAATAGGATATTTATAGCTTGGCTCAAACAGTGTAAAAGATATGACTCTAGGAAGAGCAGAATACACACTATACTCTATATGACAGTTCTTTCTTATTGGTCGTTATCTAAAAAAAATTGACAATGAACAGAAGCCAGTGTCATGACAAAGACATTTGCCAAGACCGTAGAAGATGTCAACAGGATCTTCGGTGATATTGTTTATTCTGTGGCACTGTATACAGCCCACCTGCTGCCGGAAAATCTCATTACAGTGCAGGAGAAAAAGTGTTGTGGCTAGATTTCCATAGGACATCAATAATATACCTCATTTTATTTGAAGGTTTATCATTTTACCTACAGAAATGTACAAATATTGTATGGATTATTTTTATATTTATTATTTATTACATTATGTATTTATTTTTTTATATTCATTTATATTCATCTAGTTTCTATGCAGTTCTGCGTTAATACCTCTTATAGAAACCTGACAAGTAGCAATATGTAAATTTTTTATTTCCTTTGTTCTGTATCTTCTCGCCATCTATGGTACATTACATCTCAAAACATTCATATCAATCAACTCCCCCAACTTCCTTTTTTTTTTTTTTTTTGGTCCCAGGAACATATGGTGGCCATTTTTTTCAAACCACACTATTCCTTTAAAAATATTGTTACCTTGAAGATACTGAAGTAACTTTTGTAAAAGCAGTATCATCTTGTCTGAAGTGAATATTTATATTGGAATAGGTTTTCTGAGTTTTAACCCCTTCCTGTCATTGCCATTTTTCATTTTTGCATTCACATTTTTTTACTCTCCACCTTCAAAAAGCCATAACTTTTTTAATGTTTCTGTTATGGAGAGTCTATGGGGGGCTTGTGTTTTATAGGACAAATTATACATCATATTTGTATCATTTAATATTCTATATGATGTACTGGGAAAATAGTAAAAAATGTGGTGGAATTAAAATTTTTTGTTTTTATGGTGTTTAATATATGGTAAAAATAATGTTACCTATATTCTGTGGGGCATTTTCCCATTAAAATATTTATTGATTTTCAATAAAAGACAAAACAAGGCTTGATCAAGCAAAAACTGGTGAAAAAAGGCAAATATAGGATTAAACTAAGAT
Source organism: Leptodactylus fallax (assembly GCA_947044405.1). Lineage (NCBI taxonomy): Eukaryota > Metazoa > Chordata > Amphibia > Anura > Leptodactylidae > Leptodactylus > Leptodactylus fallax. The sequence continues at coordinate 1,858,253 of CAMRHE010000173.1, read as the reverse complement.
GTGGGTAGAGAACTAATGGGGAGATAAGACAGAAGGGGCAAATAATAGGTAGGGAGGGTAACAAGGGAACATATGGCTCTGGTGCAGGAGAGCTATGGAGAAGCAATGGGAAGGAAAGGACCATGAACAAAGGCATGAGGGTATAACCAGCAGTAGAGGATGGCATCCTCTAGAGAGTGAGAGTAGAAGAGAGTGGAGGATGGATGGCAGAGAGGAAGGAGTCGCAGAAACCATGGAAGGAAGGAAGGAAGGAAGGAAGGAAGGAAGGAAGGAAAGGATGGGTGAGGAAGAGAGTAAAGAGACAATCTGTGGGGTGTTTTGAGCAATACCAAATTTAGATTTTGTTCTGTTTTAATACCTTTACAAAAATTTTAAACATTGAAGTTTTTTCTTACATTTTTGAGGTGAGGCAAAATAGTGAAAAAAAACCCAGCAATTCAGCGATTTTGATGATTTTCTAGTTATAGTATTAAATTTATGGGCTAAATATTCAGATATTTTTCTAGTTCAGATATTTTCAGACATGGGGATGCCTAAAATATTTATTTTCATTTATTTTTATTTGTGATCTAGGGGAAAAAAAAAGTCAGTTTGAATATGATTTTTTTTTTAAATGGTAAATATTCTTTAAAAGTTTACAATTAGAGATGAGCGAATCGAAGGTGCTGAAGTGGAATTTGATCCAAATTTTCAGGAAGTCTTCGATTCGCATGGAATCCGGATTTCCTGATGCTTCGTGGTAACGAATATTTAGTAAGGACCTTTGTGACATCAGATGGTTACATGATATTCTCTAGTGATGTGCTTGGGTAGACGTGTCTTTGCTTGTTAGCAGATCCTTCCATATTAATAAAAGTTGTCCGTGCTGGAGAGAGAGACATGACCGCGGCATCCAAGGGCTTCTGCCATTTTGCTGCCCACTCTGGCTCTTTGCAGACAGGAAATAGCTGTTTATTCGCCACAAATTACTTCGGATCGAAGAGAATCGTATCAGAAAATTTGGCGAAGTTGCCGAATCGAATTTTTGAAAACTTCGCTCATCTCTATTTACAATTTTTTTCTTGGTCTCTAGCAGATTTTTTCCTGGGAGTCTTCAGTAGGCTTCCAGCTGTCATACTAACTGATCATGCTCTTGGGCGGCAATATCAAGAAGACTCTTTAGGGTTAATTAAAAGGAAAGCTATTTCAGGGAGGGGAGTTACTAACACCTTAAGGATGTAGCATTTTTTTTGTATTTTTATGTTTTGTTTTTTTACTCCCTGCCATCCAAAAGCCATTGTTTTCTTCTTTTTTTTTATTAATAGAGCCATATGAGAGCTTATTTTTTTTGCAGGAGAAATTGTTCTTCACAATAGCACCATATTTAGGGGGAGGGAAGGAGATGGGGATAAGAAGGAATGAGCCAAAAAGGGGAAAGGGATCAGTCAGGGGAATATTAGGATCATAATGGTTTAATATCTAAGTGTAATAGAAAACAATGTAGAAAGGCAATATTGCCTTATGCCCAAACAAAAGCATATCACATACATCACAAAGGAAAGAGAGGGGAAATAAAAAGGGGGCAAGAAAAAGTGGGGAATAACACCATTTAATATTCTGTTCAATGTACTGGAAAGCTAGATAGAAAGGGATGAATTAGACAAAAAATGCAAGTGCCCAATTTTATTATGGGATTCATTTTTATGGTCTTCACTGTGCAAGTAAAAATGACATGTTCCCTATATTCCAATCCAATGTTCAGTACAGTCACAGTGACACCATTTTTTTAAGTTTTGTTTTTTTATTTAAACCTAGTCACTATATGGCGACTTTGGTCACAACTCCCGTCGTGTAACCAAAGATTGCTGTGTCGCCCCTCAACTCCTATACACACGTGGACAAAATTGTTGGTGCCTCTCGTTTAATGAAAGAAAAACCCACAATGGTCACAGAAATAACTTAAAAAAGCCAGACTGGAATTTGCCAAACTACATGTTGACAAGCCACAAAGCTTCTGGGAAAATGTCCTATGGACAGATGAGACAAAAATCAAAATTTTTCGAAGGCACATCAGCTCTATGTTCACAGATGGAAAAATGAAGCATATCTTGAAAAGAACACTGTCCCTACTGTGAAACGTGGAGGAGGCTCTGTTATGTTCTGGGGCTACTTTGCTGCATCTGGCACAGGGTGTCTTGAATCTCTGCAGGGTATGATGAAATCTCAAGACTATCAAGGGGTTCTAGAGAGAAATGTGCTGCCCAGTGTCAGAAAGCTTGGTCTCAGTTGCAGGTCATGGGTCTTACAACAGGATAATGACCCAAAACACACAGCTAAAAACACCCAAGAATGGCTAAGAGGAAAACATTGGACTATTCTGAAGTGGCCTTCTATGAGCCCTCACCTAAATCCTATTGAGCATCTTTGGAAGGAGCTGAAACATGCCGTCTGGAAAAGGCACCCTTCAAACCCGAGACAACTGGAGCAGTTTGCTCATGAAGAGTGGCCAAAATACCTGCTGAGAGGTGCAGAAGTCTCATTGACAGTTACAGGAATCGTTTGATTGCAGTGATTGCCTCAAAAGGTTGTGCAACAAAATATAAGTTAAGGGAACCATCATTTCTGTCCAGGCCTGTTTCATGAGTTTTCTTTTTAAAAAAAATTCTGCTGAAGCATGGTTGAAAAGCAATGTCTGACTTTAATTTGTTCATTTTCATAGAATTTTTATATATTATTACTTTTGTCAGATTCAAGTTATTTCTGTGACCATTGTGGGTTTTTCTTTCATTAAACTAGGGGTACCAACAATTTTGTCCATGTGTGTACTCATGTTAGTGAATGTAATCGCATTGTTAGGCCATCTACTTTATCTATAATGATAGTCAGGTAGCCAACTGGCACCCCATGATCACAATGTGGAGCATCAACAAACTTACAGAGGGAGTCAGAATGTCAGTGATCACCTGTCTCCCGCTATTGACTATACAGGGATAGCTTCCACCTTTTATTCAACACCTTAGATGCCATTGTTGTTATTGCCCATGGCATTTAAGTAATTAAAGGACCAGTATCAGAGGTTTCTCTGAGCTCATTCTTTATAGCAGGAGTCAGGTTGTCAGTCACAGCTGGGCTCCTGCTGCAGAAGCTTCTGTATGACTGTGCATACATGTGAGACATGGTGTTCTAACATGTGGCATTTCATGTTCTTCACAATGCAGCAAGTGGTTAAACCTTCTATAAATGTAGTTGACCAGAAAGGAGAACACAGACATTTATAGAAGGAAGAGAAATGATTTTTGAAAAGTTAGTAAAAGAACATCTATGATTCCCTAGTTTCACATTAAAATGAAGCTGCCGGGTTAAGAACATTTACTCTGAGTGTTAAGACTTTCTGGTGGTGAGCATACAGTAGGCCGACCCAATGGATTTCTCTTAACAATCTTAACAATATAATTTCCAGAAATTTCAGTTTAACCAAATCCCTTCTGTTCTTGGCAGTAACACAGGTAACACTGAAAAAAGCATTAGGAAGATCTGAGCAAGAATTCTTCAAACTTATATGTTGAAAAATGTTTCATTGCATTTTTTTAAAATCTAGGATGTCTAAGTTATGCAAAGTTCTCTTTTTTATCACCATTACAGTACAAATCCCAATTAAAGTGGCGATGGGACCATTAGTGGACATTAGTGCAGCTGCATAGGTTGCACATATGTGTCTGTCTGTCTACAAAATACATCTTGTACAGCTTACAATATTCATGCATTTTCCCTTATGGCTAGATATGTCCAGATATGTGTATCACAGGTCAAGCAGCTTTTCTAAACACAACATGGTTTGGGATAAGTTGTCACAAATTGATAGGCTAACTATCCTATTTGTGTCCATATCTGATCAACCAGAGGGGAAGGGTGAACTGCAGCCGCTCTAGGCTTTTGTTAGCACATCGTAATTTTGTGTTGAATTTGTTTGAAGACAAAATTGGAATCTTTAACCAAATTGAAGATCAGTTAAGTGCATAAAAAGAGCAAAAAGAAAGGGGGCACTCACCATAAAGGTCCTAAAACCAAGTCCTTTATTCCATCAGTTCCAGTAAAAATACAAAAGCAGTATCGGGAGAGAGGAACATGCATACATGACGTGAAGGCAACAATGATTTTGCACCTACTGACACTTCCTCAAGCCTTCATGCCATGTATGCATGTACCTATCTCCCGATACTGCTTTTGTGTTTTTATTGGAGCCAATGGTATAAGGGACTTGGTTTTAGGACCTTGTTGGTGCGTGCCCCTCTTTTTGCTCTTCACACGTCTATATCGATGTTGTTTATATATACTGTATACAGTGAGAGCACCACGTATTGTTTGTCCATGAAGTCCCTCTTACTGTTGACCAAAGACTGTCAACATATTATTAAGCACATGCACGTGTTAGAGCAGTTCCACCTTCCTTCTCTGTATTATAGGATGTGCATTTTCATGGCTGACATACAGTGTGTCACGAAAAAAGAACCACACGCATAAGTAAAAGCATTCCAAAGATATTGTCATATTGTCACATAAAATGACACGTCTCTGATTTGAAAAATGATGCTGCGTCTTGAAGGTCAAAAACTGGCTGCATCTTGAAAGGGTTAAATGTGCCAAATATTTCAAAGTTTTCTCAAAATATAATTGACAATCGATTAATGCTATTTTGTTAAACTTATTGAAATGAAAGAATTAGAACTCATTAATATACTTCATTTTTTAAATCTCCGCTGATTGTACAATCTCTGTGCCCCTCTTCTGGTCCTGTAAACTTTTTTTTTTTCCATATTGCATAGAAGAAAAATCTTTTTAAAAAATGCCCCAATTATGGTTTTAGGTTTTACCATCTACCATCATTTTTTTTTTTTTCATTTTTTTTAATCTTTTTTGATAACAATGCTGTTCCTATGATGAGAGGAATCCTCCACCGGTTCTTGCCACCCAGTAGAAAAGGGAATTTAACAAACTACAGCTAGTGTTCTTCTCTCCAAGGACTGCATAGTAGCCAATTTGTCTGCCTTTGAGTATGAATGTTCTCTAAAAAAATTCAGAGAAAGAGAAAATACCATAATCCAGAGTAGAAAATTCTAAGTAATTCTTATGCTGATTATTGGCCGCTATGTAAAATATGACTTAGGTCTCTGTTAGGATTCTGTTCCAACTGTTCTTTATACTCTTTCATTCCATATCAAACAATTGGGGTGAATTATATAAATCTACATTGACCTTTCTGATAAAAGTAGCAACCTCACATTTTCAATGTAAACACTTTCAAAGAAAATGGACGTTTGTAAAAATGTAAAAAAATAAAATAAAATCAAGATTACTGTTTATCTGCATTCAGATTCTCCGGAAAAGCTGGAGTAATTCTCAGTGTTTCAGACTAGAGTACATGAATGCAGTTCTAGCAGAGGCTACAAGACAGGGTTGAATATTTTACACTCTTTTGGTCTCCCGGCTACATGTTAGATTGCCATAGAAAAACGATGTTGTAGGAAAAGAATACAAAGGTTTATTAAATTACTATTCATTTAGATTCCGCAATACAAAGGGATGACAAACATATTGTAGAAAAGAGAATTATTAAACTGTTATTAAAGCTATTAAGTTATTAAGTTATTAAACTCTGAAATGTATGGTTATTGTTTTATAGAACATTCTTTGTTTGCTACACGTTTTATATATTTGAGACCTTTCTTCCTGTACATGACTAGCAAACTTCAGCTTGACAATGTGTTAAACATGCCTTGACATTTTCAATGGCTTTTCATTAGCTTTAGTTGTGTTAGGTGATAAGATATCATATTCACACTAGCGTTCGGATTTCTGTTCTTCAGGTCTGCTTGGAGACCCACGAAACGGAAAGCTAATCCGCTTAAAAAGCGGTTACCCACGGAAACCCGCAGACTCCATAGACTATAATGGGGTCCGCCGGATTTCCACCTGAGAAATGCAGAGAGAAAAGTCCTGCTTGCAAGGACTTTGTAGCAAGCCTTAGGCTAGGTTCACACCTGCGAACGGAGAGCAGATGCAGGTGTGAACCTAGCCTAAGGTTTGCTACTTGTAAAATTACTCTGCTACATCTGTATATGCTAGAATTGTTTTTGTGTAGAAACCAAGCATGAAATGTTTTTATTTACTGATTTATCTGCAGCAGGGGGTACGCCAAGCCAAGAGACAGACTGACCACTGGCCGCTCACTTTAGAAAAAGAAAGGACCGACAAATTGCTAAACTAGGTGGATAATAAGAAAACACAACAGTTGGTGCTGCTGGAAATAGTGCTGCTGCTATTGATCAAGGACGGAGTGAAGAACTGAAATGCGTTGTACATATAATTGAAAAGAAAATATTTTATCCCACCTGTAAAGGTTTATTCCTACTGGGAGGTTAATGGGGGTACTGCCGTTTCCAGTTGTCTATTTTCTGTGTATCAACTGAATTGTTATTGAACTCGGGGCCGAAAGAAGCGTGGGAATGCGAAATGGCCGTTGTCCATATAGTTAGTGTTACTGGCATTCTGCTATACCATGTTTTTCCTGCTATGAGCCACAAATAAAACATGAAGATGTTTTAGACAATCGTGAATGCCGCTTCGCTTTTTTTTTACCTCAGGCGTGTTTTCATGGACTGTCCTGGGAGACATGATAGTAGTATAATGTTGTACCGTGTTAGCCATTGAAAGTAGTGGAAGAGTGAAGAAATTAGGCGATACCTTTTAGAGGCTAACTGAGTATATTTATAAGTAAGCTTTCAGGAGTGCTCGCTCCCTTCATCAGACATGGTGTGATACAAGAACTGAAAATTAACAGATTTTTATACACATGGTTTTCAAAGCATTTTAGAGTCCTTAAAAAAAATTTTGCAATCTAAGTAGAGAAGTTATTTACAACAGGTCAAAAAACAGTCTGGAAACTTGTGGTGCGTGACGGAGGGATCAGTAATTCTTGCTGTTATCTGTTTGCTATCAGGAGGTGATTTGTGTCACTCACAGGTCATACATAGTGTGATTTGAAGCTGGCATGAATATGGGAAACATGAGGCAGAGCACCTCGGTATTTGTAAACAACTGCAGACCTCCCAATTCAACCGGCCTAAGTTAAGTACTGCCGACCTGTTTTTCTTCTTCTTTTTCATGTGTTTTTTAATATTGAATAGTGTTGACATCTTCATAGGAAGATTACTTGTGAAGACTATTAGTGACCATTTAATACAACATTTGTGAGTGTAAATAATTCCTCTTCAACTTTTCTTCTGAAGATGACAGAATGTGCAGTTGGGTTCCTACACTAAAATGACTCACCTCTTAAATGTTGTGCTGCAGTGATAGCCATTTTTTTGTCTGTTTGTTGCACTTTTGCTTTTGGGGGGCGGGTGTGGATTTTAATTAGAGTGTAATATGGATGAACTACACTGCCCTATTCATTCACAGGCCATAGGCCCAGAGAGAGGAGACTGTAGGATAAACATGGGAGGCCAAGGTTATAACAGTTCATTTTAGCGTAGGGGCCCATCTAATAGAGGTCACCTTGTCATTGACAGATGAACTTAAATACAATTTGATCAAATTATAAAACCCAAGAACCTCAAGTACTTTTTATTTATGCTATGACATTATAACATCACATGCATGCCTGTTAAAACTTATGGTCCAGTGATTCTCGAGAGGTAGTCGATGTTAGTCATTGCAATCTAATGACCACCAGTTGATGGTTATTCAATAGGTCGTGATTTGCTCACTATTGATCTTAAAAAGTTATTGATAATTATTGTAAAAATACAGATTTTTTTTTTAATCTTTTTTCCTTGGCATTTTCTAAACATTTCCAGAAATATTGAAAAATTTCCAGCGTTGATAGTTCTGTGATAGTCTGTAAGGAGTTGATTTTTTTTTTAGAGATGGGAAAACAGGGTCATAATGAATCAGGTTTGTTACAAATTTTCCAAAAAGTTTCCGAATCCACCAGAGTTCATTATCAAACTCTGAGGTCTGCTCAGGCATAGAGTATAATAATCACAAGCCAAGGCGGGAGTAAAAAGGCAATTCACTCTTCCTCACTGGGTGGTCACAGATAGACACAAATAGGATAATTAGCATATTATTATGTCTTATCACAAGATCATGTTCTATTTAGAAAAAATGCACAAAATTTGTGATATACAGATATAACAAAGGTTAACAACAATGTGGCACAGAGTGTTAATTTGACTCTTTCAATGGGTTTTCAGTGACTTTTAGTACCTTTTCAGATAAGATATCACACTGCAGAAAGTCAAGTTAAATAGTGCTACATTTGGACATGTCTGGCCAAGAGGGAAGTTAAGGGAGACCACATTTATACATGCTGAGAACATTTTTGGATGTTGAGTGACTAGTCTCATATTAAGCTCTTATTTTTCCTTCGCTTTAATCCAGTAACAAATGCAATCAAAAATATTTCTAGACATTTGAGTTATAAACATTTGTTTCCTTGTATAATCTACATTTAGTTTTTGATTTACAGAGATTTTAAGTTCCTTTTCTGTAAAACAAATTCCTTGTGTAAGTGAATTTTATCAATTTGATGTCCTTATGCCTTATATTTTAAAGTAAAAAAAATTGTAATTGTTGGGTATGAATTTGCATAACACCATCTCACTATGAATCGGCATACCTATTATCATTTTTTGTTCTTTTTAGAGAGGAATGGGATGGAACATCAGACTCTTTCTTTAGTGATTTTGTATGAATTCATGCTGTGAGAGGGGAGGAGTGAGCAGCAGGGGAGAAACATATCACTGGCTCAGATACTTGGAATGGCTCATGGTGTTCACACCAGGAAGAATCCACCCACTCAACAAGCATGGAGACAGAATGTTCATTTATCAAAAACAGCAAAAACAGAAAAATACCTAAAATACATTTGATTTTATGATATATACAGCTACATCTGACTACAGCAACTACTACTGATCTCAGTGGCATGGGGGGCTTGAAGAGGGATCAGTAACACTATTGTTAGATGTGGACCTTATAATCCATAATACATTTTGAGCTAACTGTGCCAAGGTGAAGAGTCACAGTCCCCTAAGCAGTCTTGGTTTAGAAAAACAATCTGACTGGGCTCACAAACACTTTTAGAAAGGTTCAAAGGCCTCCCATTATACAGCGCACCTTCACCATTGTAAACCAACTGTTGCAGCCAGTGCAGGTACAGACCCTTGCTGCAACTAACTTTTTACCTTTGCACAAGTCATCAGTAGAGATGAGCAAACTGACTCAAATATTCGACCCAAATATTCCAAAGTGTTCAGTTTTTTCAAGCTCTGAGGTCACTCGCCCCAGTTTTTTACAAAGCCGAACAAATGGCTACCACATTATACTCTGAGGTCTCAGATCGCAGAGTATAATAGGTGGAGGCCCAGGGGAGGTGACAAAAAACACATTCATATTCACCTGTTACTTCTTTTGGGCTTCCTTGCAGCGTCCGACATTGCCTGGCGACGTCATGAGCTTGGAATCATTCCTGAGGAGGCACAAAAGAGGTATTAGAAGGTGAGTATGAATGGTTTTTTTTTGTCACCTCACCTGGGCCTCCCCTATTATACTCTGGGATCTGAAGAGACCCCAGAATATAATAATGATACTTTCAATTTGACATAACTTTAGCTGTGTTTGCCTTAGAAAGCTAACAATTGGATAAAAAGGTTCCTAAGAGCCATGACAGTGTTCTACACTATGTTTTATAGATAGGTTCCTAGGAGCCCTGACAGTATTCTACACTATGTTTTATAGATAGGTTCTAGGAGCCCTGACAGTGTTCTACACTTTGGAATATTTGGGTCGAATATTTGAGTCAGTTTGCTCATCTCTACTGATGACTTTGTGCAAAGGTAAAAAGTTAATAATAATTTCATTTGGATACTTACCTGGCAGGGGAAAGATCCACGATCTAGTAGGATCGCTTCTCGGCCTTTTGGCTAAGATCAAGTGTAGTGTCTGTTCTTATCAGTTTAATATCTGATACGAGGGGAACTAGAATAAGAACTGTTCGGACACCCATATCCGAAAAAATTCCGGGATAAACTGCGATATTAAATTTTACATTTAATACGTGGGGAACTGGAAAACAGATCTGCTCGGACACCCATATCCGAATATTCCAGGATAAACCGAGTATTAGATTTTAAGCATAAGACAGAACTGCATTTGTACGCCTGCAGGCCGAGAGAGCGCGTCCCCCAAAGATAGACAAGAAAAACAAAATTTTGTTTTGTTTTTTAGGAAGAAAGCGGAGTTTCGGGAGAGGAATCCATTCTGTGGGAAAACTCTAGCAGAGAGGCTTCTGGGAGATTCGGAGGCGGAGACTTCAGGAGGCAGAGACTTCAGGAAGGGTAAGATTTCTGTCTTTCAGGAGATCAACTGCAGAGGAGAACTCAGGACTGCATTCTTGCCCGGCTTCGTGGGACAGCTCGAGAGAGTCTAACGGTTAGACTTTTGTTACATTTTATTTTCGATTTAAATACATAATTCCACATTCATGAGCGTAAGGGAAGCGTCCATCTTGTCCCATTCTCTTCATTAAAGAACAACCTCGACGTGACTTTCGGCCCCAAACTTATTGAACATCAGGATGTTTAAAATGTGCAAGAGCAGAGAAGAGGCACTGCAGATTCTAAAGATAAATGTCTGATGTGACTGAATGGAGCCGTGCTTTATAATGATGAAGACTTTTGTTCCCGCTATATAGTATCTGTCAAGTGAAGAACAGAACAAGTGGGAGGCAGAAAAATGAAAGTAAGCGACTAGATAAAAAGGACGCAAACAATAATTCAAATTACAGGGATGGGGGAGTTTTAATAGCAAATATTGTTACACTGGTATCCTAGAAGAATTTCAGAAATCCTGCACACTTCTATGGAGTATTATTGATCATACCCTTATATAATGAGCACAGGAAGATTAGGTACTTTTTTTTACTTTACGTGAATATAAAATGGTATAATCTAAACCTCTGGCAATTACTAAGAATATATCTTATTACTACTCTTAGTGTCGTTGCCTGAACATTTTGTAACTTTGCATGCCATTATCTGAATTTCATAGATCTTATACATTATATTGTACATGGCTGAGAAAATGGAAAGCAAAAATTATTCTGTATCTCTTTATTCTGAATCAGATTTTTTAAAATTGATTTTGTGGTTTAATACATATATTCTTCTTATAAATGAAATACGGTGAACCCTCTCCCAAAAAAACACTTTTTTAAAGGAGTTGTCCAGGATCTGAAAGTAATTGACACTGATGACCTATCCACAGGATAGATCATCAGTATCAGATCAGTCGGGGTCTAACACCAGGTCACTGTTCCAATCAGCTATTTCGGCTGCTGGAAGCCATATACTAGGTATACAGCTGGAAGCAGCTACGTAACGGTCTATACCACGGTCTAGTGGTGGTGCCTGGAACTGCAGACCCAGTCCCATTCACTTGAATAGCAGCAGGGCTGTTTCTGGCCATATACTTTCCAGTGGCTGAAACAGCTGATCGGGATGGTGTTCGGGTGTCGGACCTTGACCTATCTGATAAGGATGATGGATCCTGTAGCTAGGTCATCAGGATCAATTACCTACAGATCCTAGACAAGCCCTTTAAGAAGATAGTCCCTTATTCAGATCGGATTTTGCAAGACAGATGTATAGCTTTAGTGTACAGTACTGTACAAAAGTTTCAGGTGGGGGTGGAAAAATGCTACAAAGTAAGAATGCTTTCAGAAATAGAAGGGTTAATAGTTTATTTTTGTCAAATAAATTAAGTGGAATGAAGTGAATGAAGAAAAGAGAAATGTAAATCCCATCAGTATTTGGGGTGACCTTTGCCCTTTGGAGGCGGAGTCCTGGAAGTGATGATCTGGCCCCCACAGATATAGTCCTGATCTCAACATCATCCAGTTTGTCTGGGATGACATGAAGAGACAGAAGGATTGGAGCAAGCCTACATCCCCAGAAGATCTGTGCTTAGTTCTCCAAGATGGCGGGAACAACCTGTCGAGTTCTGCCAAAAACTGTCTGCAAGTACCGAGAAGAACTGATGGAAGTCAAAGGGCAAAGGTCACACCAAATACTGATTTGATTGTAACCGTGACAAGGAGGCATCCTTTATATCTAGAAGGAAAAAGGTTTTAGCCTAGTCATAGGCAGGTTTTTTTTTTTACCTTAAAGGTGGTGACACAAGGGAACTCACTGCCACAAGATGGCTGATAATAGCCTGTGCAAGTTCAAGCGGGGAGTGGATGACTTTCTTGAAAGTAAGAATCCCACTGGTTATGTGAGCGAGCATTATTGGCCTAGAATGTTGATCCAGAGATCTTATCTACTTGCCATATTTGTAATTTCTGACTTCCATTGGATCAAATTGGTAGGTTTATCGGTTGGACTAAATGGAGTTATGTCTTTATCCAACCTTATCAACTACATTACTGTGATTTAGATTTCTCTTTTCTTCATTCTCTTCATTTTGTTAATTGAACTAAGATTTCTATTTTTGGAAGCATTTTTACTTTGCAGTATTTTTTTTACACATCTGCCTAAAACTTTTGCACTGTACTGTATATTTAGCCAACCCCCATAGAAGATCATTTTTCAGTGCAATTTTGTATGGATGTCTTACAAAATATTACTGCCTATTAAAATGAATAGAAGAGAAAATGAACAGACCATCAACTGACAGCCATGTTAATAGAAAGATGGATATAAGGTTACTGACATAGCAAACAGCAGATACACAGTACAATACACTGTAACATACTGAAAATAAATTCTCAGCATACTACTGAGATTAGGCCTTAAGAATCATGTTATTAAAGATATTTTGGTATTACTTCATCTGAACCTTAAGGTCTTTTTAAGCATTTTAGTCTACTTCTGAAACACAGCTGAAAAAACATGCATTTCACATCACCAGCAACTTGCAGTGGTGTAACGATCGTGGTTGCAGGGGATGCGACCGCGACCAGGCCCGGTTGGGAACGGGCCCCATTCCATTTAATGCAAGCCCAGGGTTGGTGACTAAAAATAAAAAAAAATTATTTATGCTCACCTGTCCAGGGCTCTTCCGGACGGTTTCTGAGGTTTTCCTGTGCTCCAGACGTGACTGCTGGGGCCTGTGATTGGCCCCAGCGGTCACATGGTGGCGCACCAGTGTAATAATGTCATTGCGCCCCACATGACAGCTGAGGCCCAATCACAGGCCCCAGCAGTGACGTTTGGAGCGCAGGACCTCAGTCGCAAGGAAGAAGAGGACTGAGGATACACAGGTGAGGTAAGGTGAGTATAAGTGTTTGTTATTTTTAATCACTTCCCCTGGGCCTCTACTTATTATACTATGGGGTCTGAGGAGACCCCAAAGTATAATAATAGCACCTGCTCTAGGGGGGAGGGCTATTGGGAGCTCATAATACTCTGTGGGGATCACTGTGGGCATATAATACTCTGTGGGGGCCGCTGTGGAGCACATAATACTCTGTGGGGGCCGCTGTGGAGCGCATAATGGTGTGTGGGGGGGGGCCGCTGTGGAGCGCATAATGCTGTGTGGGGGCCGCTGTGGAACACATAATGCTGTGTGGGGGCCGCTGTGGAGCACATAATGCTGTGTGGGGGCCGCTGTGGAACACATAATACTGTGTGGAGGCCACTGTGGAGCATATTGTACTGTCCCAGTATTGTTTACATGTCAGCGCTGTGCTGCCCACTCACCATATTCTTGATAACTGCAGTTGTGGGTACTAAAGCTGTATTCCTTTCAAATATCAGAGTTATCGCAGCAGCACCCGTAACCGCCACTATCAAAAATTCGCTCTAGGGAGGGGGCCCCGGACAAAAGTTTGCACCCGGGCCCAGAAGACTTTAATTACGCCACTGGCAACGTGAATGAGATTCTGGTTAATCTCATCCACACATTGTGGGAAAAAAGAGCTGTGATATAGCTGCCTTTTTTGAAAAACACAGCATGTCTATGTTAGCTGCGGATTGATGGGAGTACTACCTCTGGTACCTTCATTAGGTATTGGGGTATTGACAGTTCATAGGTCATGGATAAGTCCTAGAACATGCCCATAGAGAACATAATATGAAATGCTAGAAATCAATGCTAAATTGTAGATATCCTAAAATACCTAAATAAGATACAGCTCATCATAAAACAAGGCATCACACAGCTGCGGCAAAGAAAAAAGTTAAGCAGGGAAGCATGAAAAAAATCTTCCGCTTTCTAATGCCAAAATTGACTGATTCTTTAATTGAAGTAAAATTGAGATCACCTGTCTGCTTGTACCATGATTGTAATATAAATACACCTGTATTTGGAAGGCAAAATTAGTGGTGGATTTTCTTAAAAAAAAAAAAAAAAAAAAGTGCCACAAACACTTTAAATAGTCTGTCACAATGTTATTAAAAACTGACATTGAGAGAAGTGTTATATAGTGCAGCTGGTTGTCCTCAAGATTGGTGAGGACAAATAGTATTAGCGAAGAAAACCATCAAGACATATTTAAAGGAGTTGTCCAAGGAGTTAAAATTACCGTACTTGATCAGGTAGATTCTTCATGATGGACTTGGGGGGCCATCTTGTGTCACTCTGCCCCCTTCCTCCTCTTCTGATCTCACAGATAACTACCTGTACTATGGCGGCTGACTATAGCAAAGCCGACCCCCATTACCTGTAAGATCAGGAGAGGAGGGATGGAGTTGAGTGACTCCAGGGTCCATTATGAAGAATCTGTCTGATGAATTTAGGTAATTTTAACTCCCCGGTCAAGCCCTGTAACGGGATACGTCCATATGCAGATGAAGATACCATCAGGCTAGGTTCACATCTGCATTGGAGTCTCTGTAGGAAACCATCGAAAATCCGGTGTCCACGTGTGTCCGTGGGTAACCACTTTTTTAAAGAACAGGCTCTCCATCTTTCGGGTCCCCATGCAGACCCAGACAATGGAGAGAAGAACACTAGTGTGAACCTACCATAATTCTGGAGTGACTAAGAAGACCACCGCAGAATAATGCAGGGTTGTTTAGAGTCCTTCAAAATCTGAGAGTTGCTCTTTTCAGGTATTTTCTTCTTTAGCTAATGCCATGTCATATACTTTAATAGGTCATACAAATTGAGATTATACAGATGGGACAACACATTTCAAGATGGGCATAACTAAAAGCTTACAGACCCTGATGTAAAAGCTCAGCTTGGACCCCTTTGCCCAACGTCTCCTCAAAACTGTCAACAACGATCCATTCCTACATGTTAGTAGCATTTCCAGCATTTACATTTCTCTTTGCTTCTCTGTCTGGCCCAGATCACCATGATGACTTATTCACAACATGTCTGTGCACACAAGCTTCCCATCATTCCTATATCCTGTGTCTGGTGTCTTCTACATAGTATTGCCACAGCCATCTCCATAGAATCCCTCCTTGACTATATGCTGCTGACAGATATTGAAGGTTTATAGCCACCTTCAGTCATAGTGGAGATTCAGTGCACTGAGATATCCAGTTGAGATGAAAATACATCATAGGGATCTCAATTTTTGTTGTAGAGAATAGAAGTAGAAAAACAGCTTCATGTATACATCTCAAGCCATGAAACATGTCATAAAGGAGAGGTTTCATCCCACTAGCCACGTGGATCTGTTCTACACACTCACCACCTTTGTTTTATCTGGGTATACTTGTTTATGCCTGTGAAGAATATCGCCTTGCCAAGCCTCTTGGCGTACCTGCGATCACCCTACGTAACCTTCCATTCACAACCCGTGAGCGGACAGAGTTCGTAGGATAGAATGAAACGAGCTTTATAAATTTTATATATTTAATAACCCAAGTGGGTCGGTACTAATTAATAGCATATACAGAAATATACAATATTAATATGATCAAGCATAAACATATGAGCAAAAGTGCAATGATACAGCACATAAAACAAAAATGGGAATAAAGAATAGAGTAATACCTGAGCCCCAGCTGCTCTTTGCTGTCTCTCTTTCAGGCTCCACACAAAGACAAAAGACCTCACCCCACCTCAGTATGAGACCCTCTTCGGCCCCACCCTTCACCTCCCCCAGCCAGCCCTCCTTCTCCCTCCTTTGCAGAATCCTCGGAGAGATGGGTACCTTCCTAGGAGGTGGGAGGGATGGGTGAAGTTAAGGTCACTGGACTACTATCCCCCATCGCCATCTGGCCAGGGATAAAAACCAGTGAAGCGTATGTCCAGCGGTGTAAACCCAACTTAAGGACAACATTACAACAAGTAGGGGGAGGACTGACATGAGCAAGTAAAAACACACTTCCAAGAAAGATATAAAACTGAGGGTCGGTTCATCACAATGCCTATATCTCATTGTATAGACATTGCATTATTCTTTATTTTGGGTTATATTAGGCATACACACTTAATTTCAAATGAAGTTATTTTTGCACATTAAATATTGTATATAGCACATGTACTTTGTGAGGCTAAGTTCACATCTGCGCACAGATCTCTGTCATTTTGGTCCATTATGGGTCCTGAACAACGGTAAGCTAGACCGCTTAAACAGCGGTTACCTGCGGACATCCACGGACCCCATAGACTATAATGGATGTCCCCTGTTTTTATACTGAAACTGACAGAGAGAAAAGCCCTCCATATAGGACTTTTCTCTCCGCTGATTTCTGGTGGTTTATGCGGCATAATTCTCCAAAGGAGACTCCAGCACAGATGTGAACTTAGACTTAGGGAGTTTACAATATGGTGCAAAAGTTCTAGGCAGCTGAAAATGCTGCAAAGTAAGAATGCCTTCAGAAATATGTGTCAATGAAGTGAATGAAGAAAAGAGAAATGTAAATCCCATCAATATTTGGTGTGACCTTTGCCCTTTGCCTTCCATCAGTTCTTCTCGGTACTTGCAGACAGTTTTTGGCAGAACTCGGCAGGGAGGTTGTTCCCGCCATCTTGGAGAACTAAGCACAGATCTTCTGTGGATGTAGGCTTGCTCCAATCCTTCTGTCTCTTCATGTTATACCAGACAGACTGGATGATGCTGAGATCAGGGCTATATCTGTGGGGGCCGGATCATCACTTCCAGGACTCCACACCTGCTCAAAGGGTAGTCACTCGAAATATTGATAGATTTACTGATCTTATTTTCATTCATATACTTATGTTAAGGGACAAAAATAAACAGCATTTTTTTTTTATTATGGAAACCCAATTCAATGCCAGTATAGGGCGGCCATCTCAGGTTCTTTGTATCGTGTTTTTAACCATGTATTCATGTGTTCCCAATGTGTTACTGTTTGTGTGCTTTATTTTCACATGACTGGGTGTGTGCCTTTACTTTGGATGCGCTGCTTGTTGGGAGTTAAGTAATGGAGAGACGCCTGCTGGTAGTCTTCTATTGTCTACAATAAATATAGAGTTATATTATCCCAAGTGTATGCTGGATTTTAGTCGTAATTTTCCTGCTGGTGAACATTTGCAAGCACGGGGGAAGCTGCCAGAGCTGGTGATTTTATTTTTGATTGAAGACATTATGTATACTGGTAAGTACAAAGGAATCTTAAGACATCATGTAACACCCTCTGGAAAACATTTAAGAACAAAGGATTTTACAGAAAGATACTGACCCCAAGCAACTGCTGTGAAGATCAATACGTCTGTATCAACCAAAGGCCCTGGTGTTCTCAGAACAACAATGGACCGACCACCCCAGTCCTCAGCATCACTGAATATTTTGGGAATTACATTGACTGTAAGAAGAAGAAATGCCCCCCACTATTCTATGACTGAACTTTGGAGGCAAAGAAGGAAAAAAAACCCATGAAGATTTTATGAAACACTAAAAGCAGAAGAACAGAAGCTGCAATGAAGGAAGGAGAAGGGCACACAAAATACTGAAGCATTTGATATGTCTACTTGTTCAGTCTTTATCTTATCATTCGCTGTCATTTTCTTAAAGAGAACCCGTCACTGTTTCTTTTAGTAAATATTTGTATTTCCTATGAAAAATCAAGTCTGGAAATTCTCTTCTAAGGGTTGGTTCACACTTGCGCCCGGAGTCCGTCCGCCGTTAATCCGACCTAAATATCAGAAAAAAGGATAGGGAAAGGTTTGCAAGCGGTTTGTTTAAAAACCCATTCACTTCAATGGGTTTTTAAAGCAACCTGCAGGTGTCCGATTGCAGCCTCTGAACCGCAAAGCCGCTTTTTTTGGTCGGAAACAAAGTCGGACATGCAGGACTTTGTGTCCGACCAAAAAAAGCATCTTCATGGCGCAGAGGCTGCAATCGGACACCTACGGGTTGCTTTAAAAACCCATTGAAGTGAATAGGTTTTTAAACAAACCTTTTCCTATCCTTTTTTCTCAAATTTAGGTCGGATTCACGACAGACAGACTTTGGGCGCAAGTGTGAACCAACCCTTAGAATTCGGCCTTGTTCTGATCCTCTGTTGTTACAACTGAGTATTACTATTCTTCTTGAAGTCAATGGGGTAGTTATAGGGGTCACAGCCATTGCATCTGCAACTGGGCACCTAAGCCGGGGCTTCCCCTCACCACATACTGTATGCCAAAGCAGTTCTAGCAGTATCCTGTAGCTGCATGGACAGGCCGACCCTCACAGAAACCCACACACTCATTCATCCAGTCTGGCGTTGTGATTTACATAAAATTTTTGTATGGAGGGGTGAATTTTTTTTTTTTGGGAGAAACAGCTCTTCACTCACTTACATGACCAGTCCAGAAGTATATAGTGTATATAGATAAGAACTTGATTCACCCCTAATATATCTTCTTATTCCTATTTAGAGCTGTAACTACCATCGCTATGGGGCCCATAACTGACCTGGATGACCCCCCCCCCCTGTTTTTTTTTTTTTTTTTTTAATAGGCCTTACCTGTTCCTACCTACTGCCGTCTTCCCTCAGACCTCCGGGGGCACCGGATATAAGTCCCAGATGTTGCGTCGTAACATTGAGCATCTGGATGTAATATGTGTTGCCCCCTGGAGAGATAAGTGGAGGTGGCTTTGGACAGGAGCGGGGAATGGTAAGTGGGGGCCTGTTACAGGAGCCCTTACTGTATGGGGGGGTTGAGACATGGGCCCATACACATATCATTCGCTACGGCAGGCGTGTCGTCAGATGGAGGTTGGAAGAGTTCAGAAGATGGGAGACCATCGGACGCCACAGGAATGACCAGAAAGTGAGGCAAGGTGAGTATAAGTGTGTATTATTTTACTGCACCTTCTCTCCCATCTCTAGATGTTAGCCAGAATTGTGCACCTCATATTATCATGTGACTGGCACTTTATACAAGCTTGATTTGTGTGCAATTTAAACACTGGCATCCGCCCCCCGTCATGAATAAGTGGTTGTACCATCAGTATTTTGCACCTATGCTACCTTATACCACCATGGCTTCATCTGACATCAGGCAAATGTGGCCTTTCTTCAATGGTATGACTTATAATGATTGCTATATGTATATATATGTACACATACATAGGTCACCTTGTTACCAAGAACCTCATTTTTCATGCATTTTATATACAGTAGATTTTTGCATTAATTCTCTTGGTGTTAGCAGAGAACTGCTGCAACTTTTTTGTTTTTGCATTTCAACTTCAGCCATCACAACGTGCACCTGCATTTTTTTATTTGCATTGTTTGGCAATGCTGACCACTTCTGTGTGTTTGTTGCTTTGTGCATTTGTGGTGTGGCTGACTCCATTTTGGTCATGCACGCCACCCATCTTGCCAAGGCTGATTTTAATTAGAGCGTAATATGGATGAACTTTGCTCCCCTATTCATTCAGAGGCCACAGGTCCAGAGACAGGAAAGTATTTGTAGTGTATGGCCAGCAAAATATGTCTGAAATACACTTGTACTTAACACATTGGAGACCAAGTCCCAGAGAATGAGTCATATTGGTGTAATAACCCATGTAAAAGAGGTTGCCTTGTTGCTGGTAGACGGGCTTATATGGTTTGATTAAAATGTTACCAATTACTAATTTTTCATGTGTTTTTATATACAGTAGGTATTAGCAGTAAGAAGTGATGACGTCATATAAAAGTACAGTAGAAGCCTAACTGACTATATCAGACATTACTTTAAAATATAAAAAAAAAATTTTATTGTATTTTTATGTTATTTTTGACGCAATTTTTTGAAAATTATTTTAGTTAAATGTCTACATAAAATGACTTTGAAAAGTAGAATTAAAGAAAAATTTGATATATATTTATATATATATATATATATATATATAAAATGTATATTTAAAATCCATGATACAAAATTAAATATATACTAGTCTATACTGTATGTTTGAGTTGCTGAAGGTAAACATGTAGAAAGATATTTGTCTTATTTGAATACATATATTCAGATTTCATCCATTGTAGTAGCCTCTTGATCATTTTTCATTTTGTGTCCAGAATACAAAGTCATTTATTTGCACGTGAAAACATATTATATGGGCTATTTGTTCCTGGCTTGGTAAGTTCATACGTGTCTTTAGGACATATCATACATTACAAATGACTGTGTAAAAGTAAAATATACATGCGGCACATTATCGTTCTACATCACCTGCTTTCTTTCTATACAGATGGCAATGTAGTAGTGAATATGATATGCTAATACGCTTCCTAAAGCTCCAGCCAACTTTTGTCAACACCATCCTTACCCCCAACTGTTCAAAGTCTGTTGTGTTTTTCATTGCACAAGAAATATTAAAACGTGTTAACATGTCTTAATTGAAATTGACTAGTTACATTCTATATTCTTTATACAGGATAGACGGCAAGCAAGCTATCTAGAACTCTCTATCCCAAGCTAGTGATATATCTGGGTCAGTGATGGTAACAAATTTACAGGTTTTTTATAGTTATGTTTTCATTTTATTAGATTTTTGAAATTAATATTGAGGTCTGCATGGAATAGAGTGGACTGCTTGGACAAAAATGTGATAATATTCATACAAAAGGGAGTCTGTCATCAAAATCCTTCACATAGGTTACGGTCACTTGGATCAAACAGTGTTTCCTCATGTGAATTGGTGTCTCCATTGATGAGATATTGCTGTTTTTGGCAACATGCAAATAAACTCTTACTTCTTCTTGCTGCCTATACCTCAAAAATATCTCTCGTATCAGCTCCTTTTTCAACCTAGAGTCTACAAGAATGCTAGTCCATGCCCTTATCATCTCCTATCTAGGCTACTGCAACATACTTCTCTGTGGCCTCCCAGCTAACTCTCTTGCTCCATCCTTATCTCTCCTCTTCCCTTGTTGCTCATCGGCTTCTCCCACTGCCAATCTCTTCATTGACTTCCCTTATAAATTGTAAGTGCAATGGCTACGTCCTCATTGCTCCAAAGAGATTATTTGTATATTGACAAAAATGGTGATGCCTCGGCAACAGAGGCACAGAGGGATTCTCAAGGGGGAAAATATGTTTGATTCAGGTGACTCTAACCTATCTATCTTGGGGATGGGTAAATATGTTGTGTTCCAGTGGCACACTCCCTTTAAAGAAAAAAATGACCAAGCTTTCAAGGCATATAACACTTTATTGGATAGATGGAATGGTGTGCAACATTGTATGAAAGAATTTTTTACTTACAATTTTTTTCACTTACAGATCTACAAAGTGTGAAAAAACATTTGTATCGCATTAAAGAATGTTAGATTTGCGTTATAGCACATTGCATAGCGCGGCCGCCATTTACTTTAGATGGGAATCATTCATACTACACAAAGTGCATAGTGTGGAAACCATAAAATAAACATTTGTTAAGGCGGTGAACTTTTGCTGTTGACCGATACATCTTTGATGGTGAATTGTGTCTCTGCCATTAAAGGGGTTGTGCAGGATTAGAAAACATGGCTGCTTTCTTCTGCTGGGGAAGTGATCTCATGTCCATTGGTCTCATGGCAATCTTACAGTTCAGTTCCATAAAAAATTAATGGGACTGAGCTGCAGCATGGTCATGTGACCAATGGACGTGATGTCAATTCCTGAATAGAAGAAATCAGCCGTGCTTTCCAATCCTGCACAACTCCTTTACCACTATAGTTTTTTCCATCATCTGGATCAAGTTGGGTTTATCAGTCTAAAACGATAGAGTTATGTCTTTTTCCAACCCACTATCTAATTATGACAACAACTGGCTATGTAGCCTATAAAAGCATTTTTATTTAATAGAGAGAGGTGCCCATCAGTTTACTTACTTATCAAAAGTGGAGTGGGTGGCTCAAATAAGCCCAAAAAGTTACAAAAAATATATTTTTAGGACAAAGTTGTGGTTAGTGACAATTGGTGTAGGGTCACCGTGAGAGGGCACATTAGGGATACAGATGATGCTATTGAATTGGAAGATTTGACCAACCTCGAAACCATCCCAAGGCACTTTACCACAATTGTAATTCTAAACTTTTGAATTTTTTTCGGCATTGATATGATACACTTGAGACCTAGAAAAGCACAGATTAGTGAACCCTAGTGGTTTAACTAAAAAATGAGGACTTTTTGTGAAATATGGGAAGATGCTGCATATGTGTATATATATATATATATATCTGTATGAGTTTTAATTAAATTTTTTTTTTAATTAGGTGCATATAACTTTCCTGGGAGCCATTGAGAGAGCAAGATGTGTGTACATAGAAGAATAAATAAAAGCAAAATGAAATACAAGATAAAGGGGAGAAATGAAGGGAGAGTCAAATGGAAGGATTAAACAATCTGAGTGATAATGAATGTGGTCCTGACATGAATAAATTACTCGCACTTTTTAATTGGCTCGGCACTACTTATGTGTGGTGTGTACAATAATAATTGTATTTTTCTATTATATTTATGAAAATTGCTTATGGGATTAATGGTAGAATCGCAGTTTATCATGGATTACAGGGTTAATTGGGTTAATTGCTGATTTGATTTGTGGTTTTTATTCACCAGGCACTTATTATTATTTTTCATACTTATAAATATGTATTTATATGCTATTACATATAGATCAGTATTATTTTTTTGCACATTAATATCAATATATGGAGTATATTATAATTATAAGAGGAGGAAGATATAGAATATATGTATTGGATTAGTATTTTATCAGTACTGGTACTTTATTATGATGCAATTATAATTATATATTTATTGTATAGGATGATCAAAATAGGAGGATGGTATTGAATAATAATAATAGCACATTTCACTATAGTTTTCAGATCAATTGTATGGGTTAGACAATGCAGAAATATTTGTACATCTAATATTTAATGTAATTCCTACAGTACATTTTATCTATTTTTACAAAGACTCTGACACAGATGTGAATGTAGCCTTACTTGTAATTGCCATCTGTTTATGTTTAGCTCCAGTGAGTATTTTTCAAGGTGTATATTATTATATGGAGTCTTTAGGTTATATAGGTAGTTTGTTTATTGATTGGTCTAATTTTATAATTTTGGTCTACATACGGTAAGCTTTATAGGCTGGTCATCCCCACATTCCCACATGCCTTTCCAAAGTGGAGTGAGTGGCTCAAATAAGTCTAAAAAGTCACAAAGCATATCTTGCTGTTTTTGATATCAGAATACTCGTGCATGGAATTTGATAAATTCCTCCCGTTGTTTTTATTCTATGGCACCTATTTAGACCTATTTCACCTAACAATGCAATAAATCAATAGAAATAATGTTGATTTAATATTCAGTCTATTGTGGCAGAAGAAGTATAGAACTATTTAAGCAGAATGTTCTGCATATGTGCAACAAATGTTCTCAAAGAAGCAGAATTAATTTGAAAATTTGAAGTGTAAATGCAAGAAATTTCAGCTCAACATTTCAAGGCAAATGTGTTCTCCAAAACCGATTTGGCTTGTATGCTAAAATTATGTAACACTTTATGAGAATGGAACTGTTACAGTTCAATGTCTTTTACACCATGTACTCTCATACGTAATACTAATTCTGTCCTTCTATACATAATATATAACCTTTAAGCAATATATAAAATGGCTCTTTTTGCTAGTTATTATTCCTCAAGACTATGGACGACCTTATTATTGTGTCTTCTAGTACAGTCTGGCTATTGTTAGCTGTCTGAGTTAGATCTCCTGTATGTGTCTGATGTTTGTTGTATTGTTACATTGTGTTGTTATTTCATCTTTTATTACCTTTAGAAAAATTTTACTTTTGAAGGTTTATGTATGTTTATATTACTTTAAAGTAAATGTGCAGTGGAAACATGACTTTCCATCACTGCACCATCAACCTGACTGTATATCATCATATTCTGCACTTTTTACTGTACTTGCAGTATATCCTCCTCTTGGCTTCTAACCATACTTCATCTGGATTTTTAGATTTCCAGTGCTCCCTCCCTCTGCGCTATCACTCCCATGATTGCCTCATCACAGCATCACATGAGCAACTAGAGACAATACCATATCTGCCTGCTTGGAACAAAATGAATATCCTCATCTCTATATTCTCTAAAATAAGCTAAGAAAAAACTACACTGTTGGCTTCTTCACTCTAATACCAGTCCCATAAATGTTATTGTTATTTTTTTTTTTTGTTACTTCTATAGCGCCATCATATTCCGCAGCACTTTACAGATGTTGTCAGTCACTGTCCCATATAGGGCTCACAATCTACATTTCCTATCAGTAAGTCTTTGGAGTGTGGAAGGAAACCGGAGTACTCGGAGGAAATCCACGCAAACACGGGGAGAATGTACAAACTCTTTGAAGATTTTGCCCTTGGCAGGATTTGAACCCAGGACTCCAGCGCTGCAAGGCTGTGCCAATGTTATTATACAGATATTAAACATACAATGAATACAGTTAAGTTGCATAAAATTATATATAAGCCACAAAGCAGAAACAACCTGTAACAGCCTTATAATATAGTCCGATGCAAAATACTTTAATAATACCATGTGCATAATATATTACAATAGATATAACTATAAATCTGATCCACTTTATATCAATTGTGCACAAAGTAAATGAGGAAGGGTCAGTACCTTAATATAAATAAATCCAATCCCTTCCCCAAAATACAAATACTATCACATAGGCGAAACTAGGGGGTGGCAAAATGAGTAGATTGTGTCCAGACTTGTGCAGATTTCTTTATGTCCCGAGGTATTGGCTGATCTAATGGATATTGTGGGAGTGTTAGAATGTGTATGCCTTTGCATTAATGTATTAGATGGGATTTTATCTTCAAAGCAGTAAGATCAGTGCTCCCAAGATAGTAGGGCCACCCCCAGTGCGCTAACTGCCTCATTTGCATAAGACTTCAAAGGGTTTTTTTCTTCAAATCTTCAAAAGTAACAAAAATAACAGAGGTATGATGTTTATTAGTGTAACATGCTCTGCATCACAGTGGTAGCAGTTGAATGTACTTGGTGGTAGACTACAAAGGTTTAGTCACATAGTGAAGACACTTGGACAAAAGTAAAAATAGGGCACGATACTGGATAGTTTTGCATGGCAACATCCTTTTCAATTATAAGACCACTGTGAGATTGCATTTACATATATTAATTTGCTGATATTGCCATTAAAATTTTTAGCACCCCCGATGATCTGCATCCATGCTCTGACTGAAGCAGCCATCTACATGTCTTTGCAAATTGAGATGATCCGACTTCATCATTTTAGTCATCATCAAAATATATTCATTATGAAATAATAAGTCAGTCTTATAAAGAACAGATTGTCCATTCAGAATCACATCTAACAGCGCCTACCTGACATTATCAAACCTAAATAGCATATCAGGCACCAAAACTAACTGTACTTATTGCTCGGGAAACATGGGGGCTAGAGAAAAAATTCCAACCGTGTTGGATTCAGTGAAGCAACAACTATTAAAGAGGACCTTTCATGTCCTCATGCACATGCGGTTTTATATACCACTAGAAAGCCGACAGCGCACTGAATTCAGCGCACTGTTGGCTTTCCCATTATGGGCCCTGGGGCTGGAGATATTGGTGCCGTTAGTTTTGGCACCGATCTCTGCCCACTGTCAGAAAGGCATTCCTAACAGTGTAGCTGAGCAATGGGGAATGCCCCCCCTGACAGTACTCATCCCATAGTGCTGTACTGTCAGAGGGGGCGTTCCTTACCTCCCAGCGATGACACTGATCTGTGAGCAACGCCCCCCAGTACAGAGCTATGGACGAGCTCAGCTAGACTGTCAGGAACGCCCTTCTGACGGTGGGCAGAGATCGGTGCCGAAACTAACGACACTGATTTCAGCGCACTGTTGGCTTTCTAGCGGACGTGAAAGGTCCTCTTTAAATGATACACAGAGTTGGTATTGGCAGAGGTGGCTTTAAGTAGTTACTAATGACTTTAACTCAACTTTTGGCAATGTTTTTTATTTTGAGTTATCACAGTGCAGTGAATTATCAGAGTCAAGTTGAGGATGGCTACATCTGTATTTTTTTTATGAATTCTATTTTTATTGATATCCCATAAACAACAAAGAAACACACAATAGACAGAATATCTCAAATATGAACAAGAAAAAGCAAAGCCAAAACAAAGGCATCAAATAAGGCAGTAGGGGGCATGCAGGCCACCCAATCATAGAAAAGTCACAGAGGAACAGTTAGGATAATGGACAATCAATGCCTCCAACAGAGAAACCAGTAACGGGTAGCACAATAACAACATGAGAAAATATAACATTGAGAAAGGTGGTCAAGAAAGCTATAAGACAGCTGGGAAGTCCAGCTAGGGAGGACCACCACAGTGCCACTTGCATGCCTGGAGACAGACAAATGCTGGAGAGAGAGGGAAACATGGGGAAAGCATAGCAATACACATACAAGATCAGGAAGGGGAAGGGCAGCAGGATGGAATTTAGAATCCAAACTGTATGCATGAAAGTGAGCAGTCCATGTAAGTCCATATGTAAGTCTGGTCTCCTGTAGAATCCAAATGGTGAAAAGGGGAAAATATGGTCTGGGGGGAGGTTGGGAAGGAGAAATGGAGGAGGTAGTAGGAAAGAGTGGGGATTGCAACTACACTATAAGAGTGACCTAACATTGGTAGGGCATTCAGAACAACTAATAATCATTATAAAAATTAACATAAAGGGTGCTACATCTGTGTTACTTGGTAGATTCTCCAAAATACCTCTAATTGTAATTTTTTTTAGTTTGGATATCATTATTATTACTATTTATTATTATTATTATTATTATTAGTAGTAGTAGTAGTAGTAGCATTACATTTACACGTGGACAAAATTGTTGGTACCCCTCATTTAATGAAAGAAAAACCCACAATGGTCACAGAAATAACTTGAATCTGACAAAAGTAATAATATATAAAAATTCTATGAAAATGAACAAATGAAAGTCAGACATTGCTTTCCAACCAGGCTTCAACAGAATTAAAAAAAAAAAGAAAACTCATGAAACAGGCCTGGACAGAAATGATGGTTCCCTTAACTTAATATTTTGTTGCACAACCTTTTGAGGCAATCCCTGCAATCAAACAATTCCTGTAACTGTCAATGAGACTTCTGCACCTCTCAGCAGGTATTTTGGCCACTCCTCATGAGGAAACTGCTCCAGTTGTCTCGGGTTTGAAGGGTGCCTTTTCCAGACGGCATGTTTCAACTCCTTCCAAAGATGCTCAATAGGATTTAGGTCAGGGCTCATAGAAGGCCACTTCAGAATAGTCCAATGTTTTCCTCTTAGCCATTCTTGGGTGTTTTTAGCTGTGTGTTTTGGGTCATTATCCCATGGCCTGCGACTGAGACCAAGCTTTCTGACACTGGGCAGCACATTTCTCTCTAGAATCCCTTGATAGTCTTGAGATTTCATTGTACCCTGCACAGATTCAAGACACCCTGTGCCAGATGCGGCAAAGCAACCACAGACCATAACAGAGCCTCCTCAATGTTTCACAGTAGGGACAGTGTTCTTTTCAAGATATGCTTCTTTTGTCCATCTGAGAACATAGAGCTGATGTGCCTTGCCAAAAATTTCGATTTTTGTCTCATCTGTCCATAGGACATTCTCCCAGAAGCTTTGTGGCTTGTCAATATGTAGTTTGGCAAATTACTTTTGTCAGATTCAAGTTATTTCTGTGACCATTGTGGGTTTTTCTTTCATTAAACGAGGGGTACCAACAATTTTGTCCACGTGTGTATTATTATTATTAGTATATCATAATAGTTATTATTATTATTATTATTAGTAGTAGTAGTAGTAGTAGTAGTAGTAATGTATCATACTTACTATTATTATTATTAATTATCATAATCATTATTATTATTATAATTATTGTTACTATTTATTATTATTAGTAGTAGTAGTAGTAGTAATGTATCATACTTACTATTATTATTATTAGTATTGTATTTATTATTATTATTATTATTATTATTTATTATCACTATTATTATTATCATTATTATCACTATTATTATTATCATTATTATCACTATTATTATTATCATTATTATTACTAATTATTATTAGTAGTACAGTAGTAGTAGTCGTAGTAGTAGTAGTAGTACATGTATTATTATTATTATTAATATTGTTCTTATCATTATTATTATAGTTTAAAAATCTTAGAAAATCCAATTTATGGAACTAACACTTTTCCTTTGTATTTTCATTAGTCTGTATATAGACCATTTTTACAAATTGCTAGCCAAAGTTAACATGTATGGGCAATAAAGGCAATGGACAAGTTAAGCCATAGAAAATCAGTGAATATGCAGGAGCCATAGATGGTGCGTGGGTATTTTACAATATGACTTCTTTTGGCACCGAGCCTTCTGCTAAAACATGTTACTGGTCAGATGGACGTCTACTTACTTACTGTACAAAGATAAATATACATATTTCTATGTCAACTGAAAGACAAACATGCTAAAGAGATTCCAGCAGATGTACTATATGTTACCCAACAGATACGTCTTGTAGGCAAACCTTTAGGCTTAGCCAACTGGTGTAGTTCGTATCTAACATTTTGTAGAAATACTTATGTCATTTTTTCATATTATCTCATATCTATTTGACTATCTATTCATCTATCTCTTATTTTCTATCTAAAAAAAGGCAAATATTCCAATGTAGGGAAAGGAAAAAAATGGACTTACGATGGTTTATTAGCTTATGCGTTTTTTTTTTTGAGGGGGGGGGTTGGTGAAAAAAAATGACTGTTTATTAACCTATGGTCAATGGTCCAGTCCAAGCGGGATCTTTCTCCAGCAAAAAAAATAAGTATTCATATGCAAGTATTAATAGTGTTTTCTTGACAATAAGAACAAAAGCGCAAAAATCGCATGGGCTAATAAACGTCCATTTTTTTCTTCCTCTACATTGGAGCGTTGCCTTATTTTTTTTAATATTTTTTTTATTGAAGTGGCCAAACGGCTGTTAGTCTTAGGACATGTACCCACACCATTTATTTAACTGGTGCTACTCTATCTATCTATCTATCTATCTATCTATCTATCTATCTATCATATCTATCTATCTATCTATCTATCTATCTATCATCTATCTATCTATCTATCTATCTATCTATCTGTCTATCATCTATCTATCTATCTATCTATCTATCATCTATCTATCATCTATCTATCTATCTATCTATCTATCATAACTATCTATCATTTATCTATCATCTATCTATCTATCTATCTATCTATCTATCATCTATCTATCTATCTATCTATCTATCCCATATCTATATATCTATCTATCTGTCTATCTGTCCATCTATCTCTCTATCTGTCTATCTGTCCATCTATCTCTCTATCTGTCTATCTAGCCATCTATCTATCTATATATCTATCTATAATTTATCTATCTATCTATCATCTATCTATCTATCTATCACTTATATATTTATCTATCTATCATATATCTATTCGTCTATCTATCATCTATCTATCTATTTATCTGTCTATCTATCTATCTATCTATCACTTATCTACTACTATCTATCTATCTATCTATCTATCTCATATCTATATATCTATCTATCCGTCTATCTATCTATCTATCTATCACTATCTATCTATCTATCTATCTATCTATCTATCTATCTAAGGAAAAAAGAGACAGCACTCCATAATGAATGGACTTTTTCATGTAAAAGTTACTTTGTTTTGGTCTTTTTACATTTGCTTAAGAAATAATAATATTATACATATTTTATGTTTTTATCTGGTAAATTGTAATAAATATTTATAGCTATTTAAGGCCATCATTCTAGAATATAATAGATTTCATATAACAAGGCAATGAACCTCCTGTACAGCTAAATATTGTTACCAGGTACATTTCACTGTTTCCAACTTAAATAGTTAATCTTACCCACATTTGTAAGTGTAAATATCTTAAAGTGCCATCCCTCCTCTACATTGGACACTAGGCTATTAATCTCTTTTCAATGTAGTACAAAGCCCCGTGGCGCCTCTGTGTTATTTTATGTTAACATTGTCATTCTCTTAAATATATTAGGTTTAAGTTCAATTTGCTCTTATGGATGAAGAAAATAATATTCTGTAAATTATTTTATCTCCACAGATATTAATGCAAGTAAAATTAAGTCTGTGCATTTGAAATAAATCTCACCTTCTCTTGGGCACAAAGATTCTTTTATGAAAGCTGTATTTCAAATTATTTTATTGTTCCAAAGCCTGCAAGGCAGTCTGTGCATAATGAAAATGATTTATGGAGCTGATTTTTTTCTTTTTAATAAACATTCACAAAATATTAAAATTTGTATTACAATTATATATGTGCACATATTTACAAAATCAGAGGGCTTGCTTGAAGCTTCTGGCTCCAATGCAAAATCTGCGCCAGGGTCATGATTTATAGCAATGCCTCTTTACTGTATGTTAATTCTCATTAACTACTTAGAAGAGGGTTTCTTAATCTTCGCGCCGCACCTTAAAAGGGTTGTTTGGGCTAAATTGAAAGTCTCACTGTGGGCTGGGGGTGGAGTAAAATTAGAAAGGAAATGATAATCACCTACCCCTGTTCCTCGATTTAGGTGGAGCGTCCCCTCTTCTCTCTGGTCCATGGACTGACAGGCCCAGAAATACAGAGAGTCAGGTGACTGCAGTGACCAATTGGTGGCCTCAGTGATCAACCAATCAATGGCCTCAGTGATCACATGTTGAGTACCAGTGACGTAGTAGCTGTGACATCATCAGTACCTCGCATGTGTCTGCTGAGGCCAGTTATTGATTGATCCATTGATAGGGTCCGTCAGGGGGCCTGAACAACGGAGAGGTGGATCACTAAAGCAGCGGCTACACGTGGAGCCTGGCGGACCCCAATGACTATATGGGAGTGAGGACACTGCCAGAGATTACAGTCCCGGCAGCCCCATATAGCCCCATACCAGTGAATGGAGCGCCGCTCATGCAAGTACACTGGTCCTCCATTCACAAGGAGGCTTTAGGGGGACTTTCTGTGACCCATCCTCCTGATCATTGGGGAACTCGGCGATCGGGCCCCCAGCAATCAGACACTTATCCCCTGTCCTGTGTCCATAACGGCACAACCCCTTTAAAGAACAGCTAGGTTGAGTGTTAAGATATGCCAAATCTACTATAGGACAAAACTTTTGGTGAAATAAATTGATGTAAAAGTACACTTGAAATAATATGGCATAAGGGAAAATGTGTACAAGCAATTTGGGGAATATTTGCACACTTTCACATCCTACACCATTGAAAACATAGTTTACGTATTTTACTTAGAACAGATAAAACATGAAATTTGGTATCGACTTGTTCCCATTTTCAGAGGTATAAGCACATTTTCAGAATTACACTATAAAGTAGAAGCATGCATGTACAGGTTTCTCTTAAAACTACCATCATTAAGCCTCAGCAGATTGAGTAGCTATAGAAATATCTTGGGTTCTCATGTCTCATTTGCACATCCTAGTGCTTTAGCTATAAAGTTCTTCAAAATTACTCTTAATGTTAATTGTGCAGCTATTTGCAACATTTTTGCTTCATTTTCTGAAATATGTAAATTGATACAGTTGTAAAGTATATTCCAGTCCCAGTGAAATACTTTAGAAAAATTGATAGTTTTTCAATATACTATGAGTCCCTCACTTATTGCCAAAATTCAATACATGCAGATGTGTCCTCAATGGTGAAGGATGAACCTTGCGAGATTGTCTCATGAATATTTGGGAGGTTCGCCTGCAAGTTTAGGTTGAGACCAAACATGTTCTCTCCAGTTAATAGAGCAATAGGAGGCACCTGGAGCTGCAGAAAAATAATAAATCGGTCCTTCTCATTTTTCCTCACCTCCTCAAGGCTCTGCAACAGTGTCAGGTCTTTTCTTCTGGCATATTCCAGCCTCCTGGGTGACGTCAGTGGTCTTAATTCACTGCTTGCATCAAAGTATCATGAAATAAACATATCCCATGTGACAACTGAGGGCTAATCAGAGGCCTCAGCGGCGACCTGGGGCTGCTGACATCACCCAGGAGGCTAGAAGAGGCTGAAAGATGCCACAGTGGAGAGGTAAGGAAAGGTATGTATGAGCTCTTTATTATTTTTGCACACCTCCCCAGTGTCTCTGAGTATGAGTGGTGTTCAATAAGTTATGTTCTGTCAGTGTTAGAAAGTTGAGCTTGTCTGTGTAGGTTGAGAAATGTCTAGACATGCAATACAGTCTGATGAAAGCACTGGATGTGACAGGAAGACAAGTGCAGTACAGTGCAGGTCTAGAAAGAAATTGAGAGAATTGGAGCACCGTTCTGTGATTAAATTGCTTACAAAGAAAAAAATAAATGTTTTTGGACCAAGTTTTGGGCCAGGCAAAGGTTAAATATGGTAGATAATCAATTAAAGATGATCCCCATTCAGGGTGACCCATTGAAGCATCTTCAGAGGAAATGTGCCATGAAGTGGAGGCCATGGTACTGGAAGATCATCAGGTCAAAGTCAGTGTTATAGCTTATGAGTAGAGATGAGCGAAGTATTGAAAAATTTGATTCGGCAACTTCGCCGAATTTCGTGATATGATTCTATTCGGTCCGAATTAAATCGTGGCAAATCGTTTACCAAAAACAGCTATTTATTGGTTGCAGAGAGCCGGGGTGGGCAGCAAAATGGAGGAAACCCTTGGATGCCATGGTCATGTTAGACAGCTGCATCCAAGTTGTTAAAACCCCGGATCTGTTATGGAGCAGGGTGTTGGGTGTCAGTCACAGCTAACACCTTGGATGGAGCGGTCAAACATGCCGTGTGTGCTTGCGAAGGGGTTAAAGGGATGTGACATCACAGGGCTGGCTGCTGATTGGCTGATCGCATGGCATTGTAGGTGACCCGCGTTCCCAGAGTTCCTTGCCCCATGTAGAGCAGCCATTTTGAACTAAATGCGAATCGTTACCACGAAGCATGAGGGAATTTGGATTCGATGCAAATCGAATATTTCCTGAAATTCTGATCGAATTCCACTTCTGCAGCTTCAATTTGCTCATCTCTACTTATGAGTAAGGTATTTCAGTTGGCATGGCTTGATGGTCAGTTTCTGGTGTCACAAATGTTTACGCCTGAGCAAAAAACATGTGGGTCCACTATTGTGATCCTGAGACCAAAAAAGAGTACATACAATGGACACCAGCTCCAAGGAAATTTTGCGTGCAGTAGTCAGGTGGAAAGGTCATAGTCCCCCTATAGTCATCTGGAGAAAACAGAATAAAAATACTATCAGAAAAAAAATCTGATTTAGGTATGATATTTATCATTATCTGGTTTTAATTAGTTAAAAATATAATGGATTAATTCCATTTCAAGGATTTTTTTTCTCTTTTACGTATTAATTATGCTTTCCAATCTGTAAATATATTTGGCAATGCTTGGGGTAGGAACAAAGTGAATGTAAGTGAACTGAAAGCAATGTTTTTTAATGATCTTTTTTGCTTATGTATCTCAGTAGTCAAAATCATTACTAAAATAACTCTTTTACCCTTCAAAGTAAAATGAAAAATTGTAGCCAACTCCTTTTTTTTTCTCATAATGCGTTTGATAGCTTTTCATTTACTTAGGCTTGCAAAATATTTTTAGAATTTGCTTTTGCTTTTCATCAAATCCTCTTACTGCTCCATGCCTTGATGATATTATTCCAATAAATCTTTGCCTAATAGAGATTGCATAATAAATCTTTTTTACCTCTTCAGAAAATCTTCTATCTACATAACAATCACTGTCTTCTACTGTCAATCAGCACTGGATATTTTAGCTTCAAATATCCAAGACTTAGATGGTCATGACCAACCGCACATCCTACAAGAAGGTCTTTCCCCACGCAAACAATTAAATTGAGTTATGAATACCTATGAATTTCCCACATAGCTATATAGGATACAATGGTAGCTTTCATTACTGGGCCCTGGACCCTGAAGGGGCCCCAAAGGTCCCTCTGCCTCATAAAATATACCACTATGCTAAATGGCTCATCTCCAGGATCATATTCAGACTCACAACTTAAAGGGGTATTCCCACCTCAGTGATCATATTCAGACTTGTAGCTGAAACTAACTGAAGTCTTTCACCTAAAACATGCTTTATCTATCTTGTTCTGTTTGCCAGATACAGCTAAATTTCACTACTCATCGTTTACAGCTGGTTGCCTAGGTTACAGTCCTACTCACAGGCCTGGATGATGACTCCTGCCTATAGTCTCTTCTCTCACTCTCACCTATGGCTTTCCATTTTTAAGCACTCATAAAGGTTAGATAAGTTCCTTTGGCAGTATCTTTGTTATTTGTGTCTATAAATCAAGAGATAACCGAGTTGTTTAGCTCTGAGCATGAATGAGCTGAAAACCTGAGATGAGAAAACCCCTTTAAAGTGTTTAGTGTTTACTTTATCTATCTTGCTTCCCTTGTCAGATACAGCTAAATCTTTCTTCACAGTGTTTACAGATGGTTGTCCAGGTTACAGACCTGCTCTCAGGTCGGGATGATGACTAATTCCGTGTTCCCTATATTTTCTTCTCTCCCTCTCTCTGCAAATTGCTTTTAGTTGTTGAGACCTGGTAAAGGCTAATAAAATTTCTTGAGCAGTGTTTCTGTTATCATTGTATGTAAATCCAGAGATACCTGTGCAGTTTACAAGCATGAGTACATGTCATATATCCTTGTGACATATTAGCAAAATCCTATACAAGCTGCAATTCACATTACAACCACTAGGTGATTAACTAGAGATATATATGTTGCAAACATTTCCTAGCAGAATACTGCAAAATCATGTTTTCTTCCAAGCTGGTTTTCTTACATTGTACATCTTGGAATATATTGGACTAAGAAGAAAGATAAAGATGGACACATATGTACAACTCATAGGCACCTTGTATAATACTGCCATGAGGCATTGTCTTGTCCCCTAAAAGCAAAGCTTGTAGAAGAGAACACCTACAGTATGTGAACAGCATGCAATAAACCATACTAGAAGGGGTACTATGTCTTACTAGGAAGAGGCAGTACAAGGGCTTGCTAGACCATACATGTTCTGCTAAGAATTCTGGGTAAGGAATATGCAAATATGACCTCATCAAAGGAAAAGAGGAACATGCTCTAGCGCCATCTTTTTAAAGGTAGCTCCCTATAGATCAATGCATGGTTTTCAAAAAGGCCACCATTTTTTTTCTGAATACATACAGAATACTTGAGCAAAAGAAATCTTTGTAGAGACACAGGAAGGTAGAGTATGGACCCAGAGCAAGATATGGGTGGTATATTATAAATATGTAATATGACCATTGGGAAAGCTGTCAGTAACTGAGTAAAAATGACCAGAAGAAACAGTGTAGCACCTGTACAGTTCATCAATATGGAGTTGTCTGGCATCCGAGCTTCCATACAAGCGATGTTCTAGGGGAGAATAGCTACATATGCAGCCCAATGGATTTTGGATCGATTTGTTTTCTGTCTGGATGCCATAATATGTCTACATGCTGGAGCCCTAATGGTCACCTTTCTACAATATGAATGAAATGAAATCCCAGGATTAGATATAGATATACTTTATATAGATATTTGGAAACTTTATGTAAATCTTTGTTCCTAGTCAGGCTGTGAACAAGGACAAAATGATCAATAAAACATCACAAGAGCCCTGAGATATCCATGTGAGCCTTACTACAAAGGGAAAAACTATTAAAGCTGTCATGTCTAACCCAATATTAGAAATTCAGAAAGCAAATAATCTACTACTAACAAAGTCCCAATCCTGACATTTCTGCTCAAATAGAGAAAATCGATACAAAGCTACAAATGAATTCTCAATATAAATGAATATGGTTCCAGGAGCACGAGCAACTTACCACCATTGCTTAAAATCGAGTAAAATACAAAAATGGATTCTCCAACAAATTTATCAACTTCTGTTGTCATTAACATTATTTTATTGTTTTGAATAAATTTGAATAAGTTTGAAAAAAACATATCGTGGGGATTCATCAAATGGTTTGTTTAAAAAAAATGACATCATTTGTGACAAATTTCGTCCGTAATATTTCCCATATTCATCATTCTTTTACATCATTTTCTGGTGGGTTTGCTATTAATAGTAGTCCTTTAATAGTCCCACAATGGGGAAATTCAGTAGTCTAGTATTATTACCTATTTCTCGTAAAATTAGTCAAATTCAACAATTGCACCTAATACAAAAGTCACATTTCTAGGCACAAAATCACTTCATCTTGACCCTAAAAAGTTCTAAAAATTTGCATTACACATTTATTGGGCAGATTTATTGTGCATAAAAAGTCACAAAAAATTTGCAAAACCACAGGTTTGGTCAATTTTCAAAAGATGTCACTATTTTTTAAATTGTACCAAATTCTTTGAGCATTTGTGACTATTTGATTAGTTTTTATTAATTTGCAAAGGTTTTTTCTCTATTACATTATTATATTACATTAGTCACGTCAATTTTAGGCTCAGATGATGAATCCCCCCATTATTTATAACACACGCCACATGACATTACAAACTGATTTGCTTTTTCATTATTCTCCCAAATGTATAAAAAACTGGTCACTAAAAATATTTATACCCAAACATGTTACAAATAGGAATTACAAGTATCAGGAAAAAAGCCCTTGTATGGCTACTTTGATGGGAGAATAAAAAAGTTATGGCCTATGGAACGTGGTGACATATAAATGTTCTCTATAAAACATATTTTTTGTACACAAATACAAAAGCATAAAAAATACATATTTGCTATCACCAAAGTTGCAAGCCTCATATAATCCTTTAAGATACAAAGCATCCAAATCTAGAAATCTATGATACCTCCCTTGGTAAAAAATGCTTTTTCACTTTAGTTCATTTACTTGTTTCTTGAAAAAAAAACAAAAAACAGCTACTTAGCATTCTATTATTTTTACATAGTTGTTATGAAGAT
Source organism: Leptodactylus fallax (assembly GCA_947044405.1). Taxonomy (NCBI): domain Eukaryota; kingdom Metazoa; phylum Chordata; class Amphibia; order Anura; family Leptodactylidae; genus Leptodactylus; species Leptodactylus fallax. The sequence goes on along the minus strand of CAMRHE010000173.1, from coordinate 1,820,769 downwards.
GTGTCCTGCCTTAGGCTATTTTAACATAACCTTATCCCATTTCTTAGCCATGAAAAATGGACAAATTGGTCTGCTTTTAACAGCCATCTTGCATCCGTTCCGTCTCCAGTTGTCTGTTTTTGAAAAAAAAAAAAAAATTTTTGACCCAACCCACTGATACCTTTTTAGCTGACATAATTCGGATATCAATCCATTTTCATGTCTGTTAATTGGATGCATGGATTTTTATTGGTTCCATTTATGTTTCTATTAAAACAGACAAATATAGAACATGTCTATTTTTGTTTTGTGCCCATCAAAAAAACGACATGTGAATACACACATTCACTTTCATTATTTTTAAAATGGCTGTTTTTCAATGTTGTATGAAAAAGGCCTTACCTGTCCTCTTTGTTGGACATGTCCAATTATAGATATGTCCTCTCATTAATGGTCCTCATGGTTGGACATGTCCAGAACCCAGATATGTTTATCCGACATTAAGCAGCTTTTCTAAACCCAACATGACTTTGTGATAAGTGATAACTAAGTGTGTGATAACTTTTGTCTGTGATAACTAAGTGATATGCTAACTACAATATTTTTTGTCACCACCAAGTTGGGAAGGGTGACTACTGTCTTTAAAGGTTTTTATTAGCAGTTGTGATATTGTGTTGAATTGGTTTTTAAGACAGATTGAACTCAAAACAGTCAGTTGGCAGTTAAAGGGGTTTTCCAGCCCCAAAATCAAAATTTTATGTGATCTGTATGTGATCTATCGAGGTCCGACACCTGCACCCCACACAGATCATCTGTTCTAACAGCCTCCGGGGACCGCGTGCAACGTCACTCCTATTCAAGTAATAAGAGTGGTTTAGCAATACCATGCCCACTGCACAGAGATGGTTCCGGTAAACTGCAGCACCAATTCCTATCACTTGAATAGGAGCTGTCCACCAGCAGCTTTCAGTACCCAGAGTTTGCTACAACAGATGGTCAGTGCAGGAGTCTGGGTGTCGGACCCCACAGATCACATAAACCTATCATGTGGATGTCATCAACACGAAAACTCATTTTGGGGCTGGAACTCCCCTTTAACCAGTGGAGATCAGTTATGTGTGGATATAACGTCCAAATTCACAATTCCCATAATTTATTAGTCTAGAAGTTTGACCCATATATGCTGGTGTGCTGAACCACATGGACGTTTTACTATGCAAATTGGAAAGTGCAAACAAAGGCACATCCATGAATAGTGATCATAATTTAGGATCATGTCTTGGATATCCTAGTATCTGGAAATAATATTCTTAATTAATGGTGCATGCTTTCGGTTGAGGTTAGAGGAGAACTCCTGGAATTCTTTAATTTGCTAATTCTTAGACTTTATAATGCCCTTCTCATCAATCTCTCCTATTTTTCTTTCCTTCTTTTAAAATCAGTTTTTACAGCCGCATTATCTGGCATTGCCTTCATGTTTGTTTCATATTCACCTGTTGTACTATACTATTATACTGTACTGTGCTAAAAAAAATCTTTCTGCTCGTATAAGCTGACTATGAGGTAGTGTTTGGAAGACATCGGAAGCATGGAACCTGTCAAAATGTAACTTGCTGTATTCTTATCAGTCAGTTTTGTAAAGGAATTTGTCACCTTTTTCAAATTCACATATAGAATGTATATCATGTTTATCATGTACCAGTGATAATGTGAGGGGGAAATACATATTAGCATTGGCACTCTGGTGTGGTCTGTATTAATCTGTAGGGAGATTAGTATATATTAGTAGAGAGAGGTGAAATATACACAATGACCTCTGCATTCACAGTAGCCATGGGAGAGGGATCACTGACTCCTATGTAAAGACCCACATTTTTAAGATATTTATGTCATATACCGTATATTTCTAAGATGGGTACACATCTAATCCCTTCATTTTGGAAAATATTTGTATCAAGGCTCTTCACATCCAAATAATGTAGAAGTTTAATCTTTGTAGTTAACTGATTCTTGATTTTCTTCAAGAATTCTTTCAGACATCTCCCAAGTTTTTTAAACTACATATTGTCCAAAAAAAAGTCAACAGAAATGATCAATATTCGTAAAAGCAAACCATGCCAATATATACTACAATAATAGGATCCTTGTAGGTACTGCTAGATGAAAAAGGAGCCAAAGAACAGTGCAGAATTAATGGGCTTTTTCCCAGGAACATATTCTATATCGTGGACAGGTTATCAGGCAAAGACGCTACATGTATGAGAAGATAAACCGGACACTATAAGGACATCATGGCTGGTTATCAGGAGGGACACTACATGTATGAGAAGATAACCTGACCACAATAAGGACATCATGGCTGGTTATCAGGCAGGGACACTACATGTATGAGAAGATAACCCGGACACAATAAGGACATCATAGCTGGTTATCAGGCAGGGACACTAAATGTATGAGAAGATAACCCGGACACAATAAGGACATCATGGCTGGTTATCAGGCAGGGACACTACATGTATGAGAAGATAACCTGACCACAATAAGGACATCATGGCTGGTTATCAGGAGGACACTACATGTATGAGAAGATAACCCGGACACAATAAGGACATCATGGCTGGTTATCAGGAGGACACTACATGTATGAGAAGATAACCTGACCACAATAAGGACATCATGGCTGGTTATCAGGAGGGACACTACATGTATGAGAAGATAACCTGACCACAATAAGGACATCATGGCTGGTTATCAGGAGGGGACACTAAATGTATGAGAAGATAACCCGGACACAATAAGGACATCATGTCTGGTTATCAGAAGGACACTACATGTATGAGAAGATAACCCGGACACAATAAAGACATCATGGCTGGTCCCAGACCATAGAGAGTTCTTGCATTAGTTCATCGACAACTGATCAAGACAAAGGACGGTCACCACTAACCTGGTTAGAAAAAAAAATCTCAAAAAGTCTGCAAAATGTTTAATTATATAAATTTTCAAAAATGTTTAACCTTTGTCTAGAAATTTCACCATAGTTATTTTCCTTATAAAATGCCTTTGATTTGGCAATGCATTCGACATCCATATGGTATTTTCTTCAGGCCATAAGAAGGGCTATATTCAATTACTGAATGATGGCAGCTTTTACAGAGTGCGTGTCCTTCATCAGGGCAGAGTAGTGTACTCAGTAGCACATTAGATTAGAGTACGCCATAGCGCACAATTCTAATAGACTTACTATTAGAACAGCTTGATACACAAATAGCACAGCGTAGCATGGTGTGAAACTCAAATCGAGTAGCATACCATCTGACTAGATGGCACTTGCTACATCTGTAAGTAGGCTGTGTGGGTTTTGTATTAAAAATTAAAAGTCCATTACCTACACAATATCCTAGAAGTATACTCCCAACATTACACCATAGCGTGACACTGTATAAATACAGCAATCCCAAGTTAACGACAAGTATTAAAATTGGAAAATCTTAACATCTACAGCATTTCCATAAACCAAGAAATCATGAACTATTGAATCTACTCAGTATGATCCACCAGAACCCTCCACATCCATTTCTGAGAAGGACAGCTACGTAGTGAATATCGAGTCATCATCGTACCTCTTACAATCAAACCACATTCATCCCGTGCAACACTTGAGTGCTTGTTATATCTGTAGGGAGCTTTTCATGAACAACTACCCGAGGAAAGAAAATTCCCTTCCTTATGTGTGTTTTCTATTGATGCTGCCATTCTGAAAAGATCATTTTACATGTAAGTGTCTGAACACAGCTCTCAGAGAAATGTTAATGGATGTGCTTTAGTGATTTTGCCATTGCCTAATGTTTGAACTATCCACTTCATCTTCCAAGTTCTACAGGCAGTATCGGGAAAGGGATCTAAATAGATTATGAGAATAGGAGTAGTCTCCGTGTGAATGTGAGCATTACATGTATTATGAACATGGTTTTTGTTATCTTTAAAGCATATTATTGAGGGTGTTCATAGCACAAAGCTTAAAATAGGAGACCAAAGTATAATCGGTGGGGGGTTCCACCCCCAGGTCCCCCAATTAGCAGAATGAAGGAGTGACATCATTCACGTAAAAGTAAGGTATCACCAATTTTTTATTTATTTATTAATTTATTATAATTAATTATTTATTATTTATTACCATATAGTGAAAGTTTTTAACATTCTGATAATAGATTTTTGTATTCTATTTTCTGTACATGACTATGGGAGCGGTCATCTTAGCTGAGCTTCTCCCTGCTCTTTAATGTTATGCTTTACAGCACTCTCATGATCATAGGAAGCAATAGTCTGGAGCCAAATCATTGAGGTCTATAGGAGAAAGTTTAAGGCATGCTCTGTACAGTGAGCGGGATAGCTAAGCTGTGACATCATCTATTTCCAGTAGTGGATGTAACTATGAGACTTTCTATGTGTGAATAGGGAGTATGGTGGCTCAGTGGACAGTGACTGATAATTTCTGTAAAGCAATATATTAATGAGATATGTAAAGGATATTAAAGAAAAAGGAGAAGTTGATTGGACAAAACTGTACAATTGAACAGAACCTCTAGGACGCTATTGGGCCACCTCTAGCCTGGATACAAGATGAGATATGGTTGGGCATGGAGGCATACAGGTTCCATATGGTATTTGGCAACATATTTACCTACACATGTGGAAGCTGGGTCTACACTTGGAGGTTGCCAAAGCTGAATTCTCAACTGGTTCCATAAATACTCGATTGTCAATAAATCTGGCAACTGGGCCAAGGAAGTATTGCAATCCTGCGCAGACATTTCCTTGCTGAGTGTAGGCTAGATATTTTATACAATATTCTGCTGAAAAATGCCATTTGGAAGTCCTGCCATATGAGGCAACAGATGTGGTCGCAGGATGTCCTGCACATATCAGAGAGATGTTATTCTCTCTTGTAGGACTACTAGGGTTGACTAAGTGTTGTATGTGATGGTTTCCTGGATCATGAGACCAGCAGTTGGGAGAGTGTGTCTCTCCACAGCAAAGGCAAGATTAGAACACTCAATATGAGACCACCATACTTAAACCTGTCTGTTTTTGGATTCCAAACAGAACCTTGCTAATGACAATATCGCTTCAGTTCATAGCATTCCAGGTTTCTCGTTCACAACACTACTGCAAATGAAGGCAACAGGCAATGACAGAACACGTAATAGGCACCATGACATCTGTTAAGCACCAGGAAATGGTACGAGCAGACACAGATGCCATCTGTGTCTGGATGGTGGACAATGAAACTGTGGGAGCAGCTCATATTAGTTAGCGGATCAAACAATCCTCTCTACTTGTGGTCTGCCTGGGCCATTTGGAGCCTGCTCACAGTATTTGTGTGAGATCAATTAAACAAACACATCCTAAGAGCTAGGTCAGAGCTTGGTCGGAGTGGTCTACCTGTAGATGATCGAGGCAATTCATTAAATTTAGAATCCTGCTTCTCTCAGTCCAAAGATTCGACCGACTCTTGAAGTATGTCAACAGGCCAAAATGTCTTTAAGTGTATCATAGAGGCATGTCTAGCAGTCAAAGATCTTTCATCAAGGGATACACTTCCCAAAAATATATTATTGACCTATTCTCAGATTGTTTGGGTCTGACACCCCACAAATCAGCTGTTCTCAGCAGCTGGAACTATATAGTGTAAGAATCCAGAAGCACCAGAATATGCATGGCCCACTCTTTTATATAATGTTCTTGTTTTGTTTTGGCTTTGTAAATTTCACAGAATGACATCTTTAATTAGTCTGTGTATAAACACAGCAAGGGAAGAATCGGTAATTGTAGCAAGAGGTGTTCACTTTACAGCTTGGAGTTGTCTAATATATTTTTCATTTAGTCACAGATCTGAATGTTATATCTCCTGAAATCTGTGCTTTGATACGTGAAATCTGGCAGCAGGCAGCTGACGGCAAGAATTATTGGCTGGCCAACAAGTTTTAAATGACATTTTACTGCTAAATATGAACAATATATCTGTTCTACAAACTGCAAAAGAAGGTGTAGGTGCTAGTTATGCTAGATACTGGTGCCAGAGGGGAAACTTGAAACTCCTTGGCCAAAATGCAAATTCTGTAACAAAGCCCCCATCTGCTTTCTGCCATTGCTAATGAAGTTTTTTATGTAGCACATGGACCTTTGGGCTCCCTCAGGCACCATGACTGGGGTACAGTTGCTACCTCTTTACTCTATATAGTTTTTACCCTTGACTGGTACTACTGAAAGTAAAATCCCATTTTGCCCCAAAGAGTAGACGACCATTAACAATGATGGTGCTATCTATCCTCCAGATGTACCAGAGTCTTCAAGTCATTTTGGAAACATATCTGAAATTACAAGCAGACGTGTCCACATTTAACTGATTTGTTTAAAGTTGCTTTCCGGGATAAAAACATTGATGACCTATCAATGTGGGTTCTGACACCCAACACCTTCTTTGATCATCTGTTCTCTGCACCTGATATACAGAGAATGGAACAAGAAGCAGACAGCATTCTTATATGAGCATATGTCAAACCAAATCAGCTCTCATTCACTTGGCCACCATTGTCCATGTACTACCTGCTTAGAACACCTGATCAACAGGGGATTTAAAAAGGCCATTCTTCTCCTACCTTTCATTGTTGTCTTCTCCCAGCCGTTTCTGTAAAAATCCGTTTCTTCAATTATGGAAATGATCCTCACGAAGCACCCAGGGCGTTCTTCCATGGCAGCGAGCACCCATCGCGTCATCGCTTGTCATCGCCCATTAGTCTGTTGTGGTGTCTCCCATCTTGGTCTTCCCTTCTACTTCCTCTGACGCAGCGCTGGGCGGCAGCGACTGCACATGACGGGCTGCCATTTTCTGGTGGTCCGTACTGTGCCTCTTGTGAAAGACCACCGGAAAATGACGGCCCGTCATGTGCAGTCGCTGCCGTCCAGCGCTGCGTCAGAGGAAGTAGAAGAGAAGACCAAGATGGGAGTCACCACAACAGACTAATGGGCGGTGACAAGCGATGACACGGTGGGTGCTTACTGCCACGGAGGAACGCCCCGAGTGCTCCGTGAGGATCATTTCCATAATTGAAGAAACGGATTTTTACAGAAATGGCTGGGAGAAGACAACAATGAAAGGTAGGAGAAGAATGGCCTTTTTAAAGGCCATTCCAATGTGCCATTAGCTTAAAAGTTGTTTCTTTTTTAATGATAGATTCCCTTTAAGGACTTCAATTTGTCTTGAAATATCAATATAAATATCAATATCAAATGTAGATACAATATTCCAACATGCTAACAAAAGCTGTGAAAGGCTGCAATTCACATTTACCCACTGGGTGATCTCACATTGATGCATATCAGATAGTTAGTATGTCACTTTGTGATAAAATGTCAAAAAAATATGTTGTATTGAGAAAATTTGCTTAACTTTTGATAGGCCATAAATATCTGAAGTTGGGGGTGGCTGACAGCCGATCCCCACAGAGATCAATGTTTTGTTGCACATCCGGTCACTGTACTATACAGTGCAATAATGGGCCAAGTCACTATACAGTGTAAGGAGCTATCTCGCTCCAGATCTGTGCTCTGTATACTACAGGAACTGGGTACACCTTTGAACAGCCGATCCATGTCTGGGCTAGCTGCTGGCCACCCATCGATCAGATATTTATGTATGGGCTATATAAAAATCCAGGAAAACCCCTTTATCAGAACCTTTAAAGTCAATTGGGGTCCTTAACTATTCCCCCTACACCAAAAAAGTGATGTAGATGGGAGTAGTTATGCAAATGCCCTCTTTTTGCGCTGAAGATTTGCCATTTAGACCTCTCTGCGCACCCCACATCACTTTTTAAGGAAATGAGCAGATCAGGGTGGAGACTAAGGCAGGCTTAGGCGGGGATGCCTTGGCTGGACAGATTTACTGTAATTCACTCCTAACAGCTGGTGTGTTATACTTAGCTATACGTGAAATCTACGCCTGTCACTGGCACGGAAATGCATTCGAAATACTAAGCATTCAGGGGCTCTAAAAAAACTCAGGTGCATGTCACACCAGCCGGAGAATGGAAAACAAATCTGGCTTAGCTGTCAAGGCAAGCAATGAAACCCATGTAGACAGGACCTAAACTGAGTATGTGTCATCAAAATGTCTTTATTTCTACATATGTAGATACAATACAATGTTTGATTATTGGCTTGGGACAAATGTACAAATTGTGAAAATTAAGAAACAAAATTAACAATTTTCAGGCATACATATTATTAAAGAAACACAATTTCCTTCATGTTGACTTTATGAGATTTATGGGAAAATCCTTGGCCCAGATTGATTTCTAGCTTATTACTATACTGATTCAATAAAAAAGAAAAAAAAAAAATCTTTTAACACAAGTGGGAATGAAATTCAGCCCTGTCTCACAAATAGTACATACGCTTGCTTTGTTCATGCATATATATATATATATACATATATACACAGTACATGTATATATACTGTACATACTATAGTGCATAAACATATCTATAGCAAATATACACATAGCTGTATTATGATTCGGCTTACGGTATGTGCACACATTTGTTAAAAATATGTGAGCATAAACTGTACATACTATAGTACATATACTTCCTCCAGGTACTACATACTCATAGGGAATTTAGATTATGAGCCCTATATGGGACAGTGTTAACAATATCTGTAAAGTGCTGCGGAATATATATATATATATATATATATATATATATATATATGTGTAAGCAAAGTAAAATTATAAGTAAATAATATACATATCTATAGCAAATATTCTGCATAGATATATTATTATATTGTATACACTATGTACATGCACACACTTATGTGAGCACCTGCTGCACTTACGACTAGAAAGAAGTAAATCAATTCAGCACAAATCAAGTTTGTTACAATTTTTCCAAAAATTTTAGATTTCAGCATGAGAGACAGGACGGGGGTTTCAGGACGTGGATAAGTTCAAAGCTGTAAAAGTTCTCAAAAATTGATTTTTTCATACTGATGACCTATGCACGGCATAGGTCATCATTGTCTGATGTATGGAGGTCCGCCATTTAGCTGATGTGTGGGGGTCCGCCACTTATCGGATGTGTGAAGGTCTGACATTTATCTGATGTGTGGGGGTCCAACACTTATCTGATGTGTGGGGGGTCTGACACTTATCTGATGTGTGGGGGTCCGACACTTATCTGATGTATGGGGGTCTGACATTTATCTGATGTATGGGGGTCTGACATTTATTTGATGTGTGGGGGTCCGACATTTATCTGATGTGTGTGGGTCCAACACTTATCTGATGTGTGGGGGTCCAACACTTATCTGATTTGTGGGGGTCCGACACTTATCTGATATGTGGAGGTCCGACACTTATCTGATATGTGGAGGTCCGACACTTATCTGATGTATGGGGGTCTGACATTTATCTGATGTGTGAAGGTCTGACATTTATCTGATGTGTGGGGGTCCAACACTTATCTGATGTGTGGGGGGTCTGACACTTATCTGATGTGTGGGGGTCTGACACTTATCTGATGTATGGGGGTCTGACATTTATCTGATGTATGGGGGTCTGACATTTATTTGATGTGTGGGGGTCCGACATTTATCTGATGTGTGTGGGTCCAACACTTATCTGATGTGTGGGGGTCCAACACTTATCTGATGTGTGGGGGCCTGACACTTATCTGATGTGTGGAGGTCTGACACTTATCTGATGTGTGGGGGTCCAACACTTATCTGATGTGTGGGGGCCTGACACTTATCTGATGTGTGGAGGTCTGACACTTATCTGATGTGTGGGGGTCCAACACTTATCTGATATATGGGGGTCCGACACTTATCTGATGTATGGGGGTCTGACACTTATCTGATATGTGGAGGTCCGACACTTATCTGATGTATGGGGGTCTGACACTTATCTGATGTGTGGGGGTCCGACACTTATCTGATGTATGGGGGTCCGACACTTATCTGATGTATGGGGGTCTGACACTTATCTGATGTATGGGGGTCTGACACTTATCTGATGTATGGGGGTCTGACACTTATCTGATGTATGGGGGTCTGACACTTATCTGATGTGTGGGGGACCCCACACAGAGAAGTTTTACCAGCAGTCTCTGGATGTCGGAAGCTTCTACAGTGGACAGGGAGTGAATGAATCTACTTCTATTCAAGTAATAGGAGCAGTGTTGCAGTTTCCTGGATTCACTGCTATACAGTGGGCAGAGCTGCAGCTCCACTCCTATAACCTGAATAGGAGCAGACTGCCTGCACTCCTTGTCCATTGCTACAGCTTCCAGAGTCTGCCAGCATAGCTAAGCTATTAAATATTTGTGAGTCTGGACCAGCCTAGAAGATTTGCAGGTTCTAGAACTGGCCCCGAAGCCTCCTGCATCCAAAGATGGACAGTACCTTTAATACTTTATAATCTTTATCTAAAGTTCTTTACTTCCATGTAAACAAATTGAACTGAAACTCTTATTAGTCACTCACCTCCGGGGAGAATCTGTGTCCGTCAGGGAAGCAATAAATAGGACCTCTGTAACTTCATAGGCTTCTGTAACTTCATAGACTTCTGTACCTTCATAGACTTCTGTAACTTCTTAGATTTCTGTAAATGGCAAAATATGTTAAAACATAACATATATCTAGTGTTTGTAGCCATATATGCATAAATCAACACCTACAATGACATCTTGTCTGAAATTTCAGTTACTAAAGAGCACAAGACAAGGATTCCATTGCCAAGTTTCCTCTTTAACTTTTAGTTGTGGTCATAGGCGCAGCATGAAGTTTCTGAGCCCCAGCGCTAAATCTGTACCAGGCTCCCCAACTTTAATGTTTAATTTATAGTACTGGTCTCCTTGTATGAGGATTAGACACCTTATGGGCCCCCCAAGGCTCCTGGGCCTGGGTGTAACCGTCTGCACCCTCAAATTACGCCCCTGGTTGTGATAGGAAAATTACTTTTCACCAACAAAAACTGATCATTGAAGCTTCAAAATAATATGAATGACAACCCAAAGTATTTACAGGCAATGTGTGCCTGGTTATGATGAATATCTAAATGAACTGGAAGAAAATTAAATTTTTAGAAAAATATTCGATATAATGGAAGTTATAGAGCAGAACAGATGGCACTTCAGTTAACTATGAAGACAATAAAGGTTGAAACAGAAAACAAACAATAACTGTAAAGATGATAGCAAACACATAGTACACATCTGCTGGCGGAGCCTTGGAAATAATGCAGACTAGCACTTGGTAAAGCAAAGATGAAAGATCTAGAAAGGATCTTTGAATATAACATCTCATGATGAACAAATGATTTTTCTCTCAGTCGGCAAATGCCAGGCAAAGGAAGCCTTATCTTATTGTCTGAAAGCATGGACGTTACCAAGAGCTTCCTCACACAATACAGTGTATGGAAACCAAGAAGAGACTATGGTGAGGACTTAGCATTGGAAATCGGCACCCCTGTTCCATGATATATCCACCCTGTGAACTAAAGGGACTTTTGGAGCATGTGGTCATGGTTCTAGATGTATGTCATAGATGTGACCACCCTTAAGTCTCCTAAATTTGGTTAAGGTTTCCGATTTCTCATGATACCAATTCAATTCACTGCTAGAAAGCCGCACAACAGTCTGCAATCCACATCAAAACCACTGAATGGCTAGACATGGCTAGACATAGCATATACAGGGTGATTCAAAAAGGATGGTGCAAAAACATTGGCCTGGAGTTAAAGTAACATCAGTGGTAAAGGGCCAGGAACTGAAAATCAAAGTAAAATCTTCACATTGGGTGAAGCAAATTGAAACCACTGGCTGTTTATGTCATGGGACTTGCAATGAGCTGTACTCGTCTATAGCGCTGTACTGTCAGAGGGGGCGTTCCTTACTGCCTGGCGATGACGTTGAGCTGTGAGGAACGCCCCCCTAGCACAAGTCTATGGACGAGAACTGTCAGGGAGGGAGATCCTCACAGCGCAGCTAGACTGTCAGGAACGCCTTTCTGACAGTAAACCGTGAAACTTACACCGCCGATATCTCCAGCCCTGGGGCACATACCGGGAAAGCCGGCAGTGCACTGAATTCAGCGCGCTGTCGGCTTTCTACCGGTATGTAAAACAGCATATACATGAGGACGTGAAAGGTCCTCTTTAAATAGCTCATCAGACACCAAAATTAACTGCGCTTGTTGCCCAGGAATGGTGGGGGCTAGAGAGATTATTCCAACTGCGCTGAAATCAGTGAAGCAGCAACTAGTAACACATGCTAAGAACTTGAATTAGTGGAGGTGGTGAATTAAGTCTGGAGGCCAGAAGTTTACCAGCCTGGTATTTCTCTGTAGTATAGAGTCCTGACTTTTTTCAGTCTTTACTCATACGAGTGTAATATTCAATGTCAGAGTTGGTGGAGTACTTGGTAAAGTTGAATGGCCTGCTGGGAAAGCTGAGTTTATTAGGTAATTCTAATTCGTGAACGTCATTGAGGGTTTTTTTTTGTCTCCGTGGCCTAATTTGTTGAAAGTAACGACAGATAAAGGCCTCATGGGTGCTTTAAAGCAATGTTGGATCATCCACAGAGGGTGCATTAGCTTCAAAATACTCCCGATCCTGGATTTCTCATTATATTATATTTCTCTGTACTTGTGATGGGATAATAGATAAGTGTTGCTCCTCAATAGAAACGTCTGCTGCTAGTTATACAGTATTGCTCAGATATAGCCAAAGTAATTGCCACTTTATGTCTTCTATAGAAGGTACAATGGCTAAGAAGAGCAATTCTCTGTCTGTAGGAAATAAGTCTATACATGAGTAGCTGTTACAAGCGGATGAGAAAAGTCTGGTTCTGTGCTGTGTTGGGCTCTCCATATATCATGCAGCTCCACCTGCCATAGTGCTTTACTAAAAGTGAGAGACTGACATAAGGAGTGTGATGTATTGTCCATTTGGGGATCGCTTATGTTTGTTAACCAGCTGCAAAATTTTCCTCGAGTAACGTACTCACCCTTATTATGAGCATAAACTGACATGATCATATTAGGCACGTCTTGATGGAGCATACAACAATAACACACCATCCTCTAGGGGCAGTAACCTGGGTAATGGATTGAAAAGTGAGTGAGTGCTTAAAAGCTTTTAAAACACCTCTACGCATAGAGTTGTAGTGGGCTTGATATATTACTGGGAAGGGAGGATGTTTAATACAAGAGCCATCTTTTTCCTATATATTTTATAGCTGAAGCAACACTCACGCTGCGCACAGCAATGGCTGCCAGTACCTGCCTTACTAATACACTAACACTAGAGAGGGGTGAACCTCGAAAGATCAGATAGTTCGGCTCAAAGATTTATATCACTTGCTTCAAAGCGTAATGACTTCAGCATGCCCCATGTGACCACTAAAGCCTTTGACCCTGAGGCCCTTGGTGTTACCCCAAGGCCTTGAGAGGACCTCAAGGGAGCATTGGGTAGCATGGGCAAATTGGTTCATAACAAACTGGATTCAACCCAAATATTCCAAATTGTTCAATTTGTGATGAAACCAAACATTTTAGGATTTGTCTCGGATGAACTAAATCATAGAATATTATTATGCTTACTTGTATAGCGCCATCATATTCCTCAGCGCTTTACAGACATTGGCAGTCACTGTCCCATATGTGGCACACAATCTACATTCCCTATCAGTATGTGTTTGGAGTGTGGGAGGAAACCCACGCAAAACTCCTTGCAGAGGTTGCCCTTGGTAGGATTCAAACTCAGGACTCCAGCGCTGCAGTGCTAACCACTGAGCCACCATGCTGCCCTAATATTGAAATGATGAAAGTGGGACCACCGGCACTGTTAGCAGCAGTGGCCCCACTATCACAGAAGAGACAATTGAATTCAATAGCGGCAGTGGCTCTTCTGTGATATAGGGACCATCACTGATAATAGTGGCGGTGGTCACGCAATCATTTATCCCTGTGCTGTGATATTATGATGTCACAGTACAGGGAAAGTATAAAAATTGGTGGCACCGTGTGCTATTGCTGGCAGTGGCCCCTGCTACGTATACACACTTTGGCTATTTGAATTTAGCACCAAAGCATCTGCTCTGGCGCTAAATTCAAATGGGCCAATCACAGGAGAGCCACTGCTGTTATTGAATTCAATAGAGGTAGTGACTATTCTGTGATAGCGGGACCACCACTGATAATAGCGGCGGTGGTCCCGCTATTATCTATCCCTGTGCTGTGACACTATGATGATGTAGAAGTAGTAGCAGTGTGTGAAAAATAAAATCATATTGGATTGCTGGCGTTGGCCCCATTATGTATAGAGACTTTGGCGGTGGTCCTGCTATGATCTATCCCTGTAATAAAAATTGGTGGCAGCTCCACTATAATTTTTTTTTTTATCCAACTGTCATCAATTTTTTTATACTATCCCTGTACTGTGACATCATAGTGTCACAGCACATAGATAGATGATAGCTGGACCACCACCGCTATTATCAGCGGTGGTCCCACTATCACCTAAGAGCCACTGCAGCTGCTCTCCTGTGATTGGCCCATTTGAATCTAACACCGGAGCAGGTACTTTGGTGCTAAATTCACATGGTCAAAGTATCTACACATAGCGGGGCCACCCCAGGTAATAGTGGCGGCAGCTCCGCTATAATATTTTTTTTTTTTTTTATACCCACTGCCAACAACTTTTTTAAAACTTTTTTTCTAGATGTGAGGATAACCAGGAGAGTTGGATCCCTTAATATGAATCCCTCAATAGACTGAAGTTCCCAAGGGATCCGTGAAAACAGGTCCCCGACAGATGTTAAGTCTATGAAAAAAAAAGGGCGATTTCATCCATTTCCGTGGACATTTTTCACTGTGCTTGTGTGAATGTAACCTAAAGTGATGAGGATTTCCATTAGTCTCATTATCTTACTACTGTATATGCAATGCACACAGAATAACATTAAGAAAATGCAAACAATTGTCATTTACTTAGTAGGAGTGAATGTGCATTCAGATGTCTGTTTGCCAGACAAATGATGTAAGCTGTGTTTCTCAGTGACCATGGGTGGTCAGACCCTACTCAGCAGATCATGCCGTATGCCTGTTATTATTAGCATTTATATAAACATAATAACTTATCCTATCACTTATTTGAAGTGGGAAGGCTCAAATTACTTCATATAGTTTTTAAAGCTTTTTTGTGTAATTGAACCATTAAAGAAAAGCTATACACAAAATTGAATTAACATGTCAAAGCTTGTCGCACTGCATTGCACAACATCGGAGATTGGTAGAGTGTAATTTTTCCAAAGAATCTAATGTTGCCTCTTCGCTGCAGATACAGAAAGTAACTGAAAAAATGGAAAGTCAGGTTGTATCTTCATTTTTTTATGAGCCCTCAACACCCACCTTAAAGGGGCATTCTAGTAATGTTAAATTATCATCCACGTAATGGATAATTTATAACTGCTAGAATGGTGGGAACCTCCACAGATCACCAGAACAGTGGTTTCGTGTTCCATTCAACTCCTGGCAGTGGTCTTGTTAAGTTGGACTTGTTAGTCAAAAATGTTCTAATTCTTTAATGCCATAGGCTTTGTTTAGGCTAAAGACTTTGGGGTGTACTGGTTCCTACCTTTCCTCTTGACTGGACATGAGCGGATATGTGTGTCACAAGATGGTTAGCTTTACAAGATAATATTGTTTTGCAATATTGTGTGAAAAAAATGATAACCTAAATGTGTCTACGTGTAACCACCAAGTGATTGTGTTGCAAGTTGCTCCTGTTTGGCCTGATGCTGTGACCTTTGATCCCTGCATCAAGGTATACAATGAATTGGGAGGTGGCATGTGATTTTCCCAATTTTCTTCAATAGGAGTCAAGGAAACATAGGAAGGAGAGAACCCCTCAATTCATTCTCCACTTGGACACAATGGTCAGAGGACACCAAGTGTGATGAGTGTCAGGACAACACACTATTCTGAAGGTGGTGGAAGCTGCATCTTCCATTTATAGCATAACACAGTATAACAGAACTGAATTGTGTTCCTAAATCAGAATTTATTACTGTTAAAGAATGACCTAAGCAGCAGAGGCAATGTACAATAACTAGAGATGAGAGAACCAATCTGTAATGAGCCAGGATCATTACAAACTTTCCAAAAATTTCTGGTTTGGCCCATGAATCGCTATTATAATCTGGTGTATCTTCCGAGTATAATAAGCGGAAACCAAAGGGAGCTATGGGCGAAGTAAAAAACACAGATACTCACCTTTACTCACCTCTCCTGGGTGTCCAGTCTTCTTTCCCATCAGTTGGTCTTTATCTGTATGCTCTTGCGGCCTCTTGTTGCCTCTTCTGACATCTGCGGCAAATTTAGTTTTGGTCCAACACAAATCTTTCAAGGTTCGCCAACCACTAAAAACAATTTATGTAAAAGCTACCCCCAGGCTATGTTTCATCAAAAATTGGGGAGACAATGGGGGGAATTTATCAATCTTTCTATGCCAGTTTTCTGGCATACAGTTTTTAAGTGAAGCAGTGTTGGAATAGCCTTTATAAAGGCTATTCTACTCCTACCTTTACTTTTCTTCTCCTCGCCGCCGTTTGTCCAAAAAAACATTTTATTCTCATATGTAAATTATGCTCAGGGAACATCGGGGGTGTTCCCCTTGTGCTCCGAGCACTCCGAGCACACCGCAATCCACCTCCAGCGCTGCTTTTTCATGCCCCCTGCATCTTCTTCTGTTCATCTTGCATCTCCTTTCTCCATCAGCCATTTTTCTGAAGTACACTGGTGTATTAAACTAAACAAAAATGGCCGATGGAACATGCTCAGTCGGCTCTGCCTGAACTCAAAGTGGCTCTGGTGGCCATTTTTGTTTAATTTCTTACACCAGATTACTCCAGAAAAATGGCTGACGAAGCAAGAAGCAGATGCAAGATGAACAGAAGAAGATGCAGGGGGTTTGAAAAAGCAGCGCTGGAGGCGGGTTGCTGCGATGACGTGGAGTGCTCGGAGCACAAGGGGAACGCCCCCGATGCTCCCTGAGCATAATTTACTATGAGAATAAAATGTTTTTTTGGATAAACGGCAGCGAGGAGAAGAAAAGTAAAGGTAGGAGTAGAATAGCCTTTATAAAGGCTATTCCAACATTGCTTCAGTTAAAAACATGCTTCCCCAATTATAGAATCCCTTTAAGTCTTGCGCCAACAATGCAACACATCCCCGTACTGCACCTTGCTAGCCACTTTTTACAAAAGAGGATTGGGCCAGGACGTGGGTTGCCTTTGCCCAACATATTTATTATACCTCACACCATTTTTCTTGTGTGATCCCGAAAAATCTATGCCAGTTCCTAACTACCGTTGATCTCCATTCTGGCACACAGGCTGAAGAGACTAGAGCGTCTTGATAAATCAGCCATGCATTGTGCCTGTAGGGACCTTTATTAAGACTGGCGTACGAAACGCCTGTCTTGATAAATTTGCCCCACTGTGTATATACTTTTGTATATTTTCCAAACCATTAAATATAACTCAGCACAGTCTACAGGGTATTAATCTATACATAGAACATCAATTCAGTGAAGATTTCTATTTTATGGAAATACAATGCCTGTCTCCTTTATATTCTCTCCATTATAAGGATCTAAACAAAGGGAAGGAACACTTGCCTCCCTCTCCCTAGACAGCAGACATCACTTAACTTTATATTATTGCTTTCCAAAAATCCCCGCAGCCTGGCTTATTTGCTGTAGTTTGATATCAGTAATTTATAGCGTTCTAGACCTAGGTTAACATAAAACATCTGCCCACATTTTTATCTTTCATTTTCTTTGATGGAAAAAAAAAATTAGAAAATGAGATGACCTTGGGTGTATTTTCTTTCATGAACAGTGATCTTTTTGAATAGAAAAGAGATCACACTAAGATCAGTCAAAATATTTTACTTGGGAGGTCATAGATCTGTGTCCTCGATGTTTTAAGTCTTGTCATTAAACAATCTTCTGCCGTTCCCGTCTTTGTTGAAATGCTATTATTTTTGGCTTGGGCTTTTGATACTGTATAAAGAATGTAATGTATGTCTCCATCTTAGATTTTTCTTAGTTGCATATTTTTACAGAGCAGCAGTTTTAACAGTTCAGAGTACTTTCCAAAAAGATACTATAAAGCTAAAACATCATAAACATGAGGTTCAAAGCCCAAAACAAGACAACTAAAGATGGGGAACACTGTAGTGAGATCACTTCTTGAAGAAACTACTGAAAGTGCTTACGCTCACTTCTTATTTTCAAGCACCCAGTTGTGTCCCATTCACTTAGGTTTGAAGAGTCTCATGTGCTTTTGAAAACCTTTATATCACTGCCTTTTTTGTACTTGTATCCTTACTGACACCGATAAAAAAACATCACAGCATTTTAGAAACTTTTCTTGTAGTTTTTAATAGAAATGAGATTGACAGGAGACAATGTGGAGTTACAGGACTGTACAGTCATGGCCAAAAGTTTTGAGAATGACACAAATATTCTATTTTCACATGATCTGCTGCCCTCTGGTTTTTATGTGTGTTTGTCAGATGTTTTTATCACATACAGAAATAGAATTGCATTCATATTATGAGTAACAGAAGCTTATATTGACAGTTAGAATGAGTTAATGCAGCAAGTCAATATTTGCAGTGTTGACCCTTCTTCTTCAGGACCTCTGCAATTCTCCCTGGCATGCTCTCAATCAACTTCTGGACCAAATCCTGACTGATAGCAGTCCATTCTTGCAGAATCAATGCTTTAATTTTGTCTGAATTTGTTGGTTTTTGTTTGTCCACCCGTCTCTTGATGATTGACCACAAGTTCTCAATGGGATTAAGATCTGGGGAGTTTCCAGGCCATGGACCCAAAATCTCTATGTTTTGTTCCCTGAGCCATTTAGTTATCACCTTTGCTTTATGGCAAGGTGCTCCATCATGCTGGAAAAGGCATTGTTGAGCGCCAAACTGCTCTTGGCGGTTGGGAGAAGTTGCTCTTGGAGGACATTCTGGTACCATTCTTTATTCATGGCTGTGTTTTTAGGCAAGACTGTGAGAGAGCCGATTCCCTTGGCTGAGAAGCAACCCCACACATGATGGTTTCAGGATGCTTTACAGTTGGCATGAGACAAGACTGGTGGTAGCGCTCACCTCTTCTTCTCCGAATAAGCTGTTTTCCAGATGTTCCAAACAATCAAAAAGGGGATTCATCAGAGAAAATGACTTTACCCCAGTCCTCAGCAGTCCACTCCCTGTACCTTTTGCAGAATATCAGTCTGTCCCTGATGTTTTTCTGGAGAGAAGTGGCTTCTTTGCTGCCCTCCTTGAGACCAGGCCTTGCTCCAAGAGTCTCCGCCTCACAGTGCGTGCAGATGCACTCACACCTGCCTGCTGCCATTCCTCAGCAAGCTCTGCACTGCTGGTAGCCCGATCCCGCAGCTGAACACTTTTAAGAGACGGTCCTGCCCCTTGCTGGTCTTTCTTGGGCGCCTTGGGCCTTTTTGGCACCAATGGACCTCTCTCCTTGAAGTTCTTGATGATGCGATAGATTGTTGACTGGGTGCAATCTTTCTAGCTTCAATACTCTTCCCAGTTAGGCCATTTTTGTGCAGTGCAATGATGACTGCACGTGTTTCTTTAGAGATAACCATGGTTAACAGAAGAGAACAATGATGGCAAGCACCAGCCTCCTTTAAAGTGTCCAGTGGTGTCATTCTTACTTAATCATGACAGATTGATCTCCAGCCCTGTCCTCATCAACACCCACACCTGTGTTAATGGAGCAATCACTGAACGTGTTAGGTGGTCCTTTTAAGGCAGGGCTGCAATGATGTTGAAATGTGTTTTGGGGGATAAAGTTCATTTTCTAGGCAAATATTGACTTTGCAAGTAATTGCTGTTAAGCTGATCACTCTTTATAACATTCTGGAGTATATGCAAATTGCCATTAGAAAAACTGAAGCAGTAGACTTTGTAAAAATTAATATTTGTATCATTCTCAAAACTTTTGGCCTGCTGTACTCTAAGGCTAAGGCCCCATGTAGCGAGACGCAGCCAAAAAACGCTGCGGAAAACGACGGTGGAAACACATAGCGTTTTTTTCCGCAGCATTTTTCACAGAAAGAAAACACTGCCTCTATTAAATCTATACGGAAAATGGCAGCGTTTCCTTAGGTATAATTGACATGCTGCGATTTGCATTTTTGAGATCGCAGCATTTCCACTGCAGATGTTTTTCTGCAATGTGTGGATGTTATTAGCCAGAATCCCATCCACTTTGCAGGTAATGTAAAACGCAGTGTTGAATGGATGGATTCGCACCCAACGCTGCCGTTTCTGATGTAGTTATTTGAGCCAAAGTCAGAAGTGTATACAACAGGACTCAAGATGAGCGAATTTCTCAAAATTTCAATTCGGCAGTTCGATTCGAAGTTCCAAAAAAATTTGCTTCGATCCAAATTACTTTGTGGCAAATAAACATCTATTTCCGGGCTGCAGAGGGCCGGGGTGGGCGGCAAAAAGCCGGAAGCCCTTGGATGCCGTGGTCATGTTTCTTTCTTTCTCTCTCTTAAGCACGGACAACTTTTATTCATGTGGAAAGATCTGCTAACAAGCAAAGACACGTCTACCCAATCACATCACTAGAGAACATCATGTGACCGTCTGATGTCACAAAGGTCCTTACTAAATATTCGTTACCACGAAGCATCTGGAAATCCGGAATCGTGGAGAATCGAAGATTTCCTGAAATTCGGATCAAATTCCACTTCTGCAGAATCGATTCGCTCATCTCTAAACAGGACATATAAATATTCTAAGAATAAATCCTTTTTATATTTTTCAAAAGATTGCATGAAAAATTGCAGTTTTTTTTAGAAAAAAAAAAAAAATCTGTATGTGAAAACACCCTTTGGCTGAAATCACAATTTTTGGAACAACTTTTTCCGTTTTCTAGCTAAAGTAAATAAAAAAAAAAAGAATGGGACCTATAAAGAAACGACTTATAATTCTCTTTCTGCTAGATCCTCTGCTGCCTGTGTCTCAGACAACTGCATAAAAACTTGCATGTGTGATTCTAGCCTAATGGTTATATTAGGAAAATGAAAATCTCTAGGGTTTTAACCCCTTCCCGACATCTACCGTAATAGTATGGCGGATGTCGGGTATTTAAATATGGCGGCGGCTCAGAAGCTTATAGCCACTGGGTCTTTGTTGTATTACACAGCAGAGACTCGGCACTAATGCCTACAATCAGAGCTTGCACAACAATTTCTCCCACAAGCATTAAGCCTTCATATGCAAAAATAAAAAGTTATGAGGTTTGGAAGGCAAGGGGTCAAAAAAGACAAACGAAAAATGGCTTTGGAGGAAAGGGGTTAATAAGAACTTCAGGAGCAGTAGCAATCCAATAAAACTGTCTTGATTTGGGATATTCCATATTCTTTGTTATTATTATTATTATTATTATTATTATTATTAGATTTTGGCACTATTAATTCCATGGTGCTGTACGTGTGCAAAAGGGTTCACATACAAAACACAAAATATACAAAACAAGTACAATACCAACCAGCACAGTGGGATGGAGGATCTTCCCTGCAAGTGCTTATAATCTGTGAGGGAAGGGGGGCAGAGACAGTAGGTGAGAGTAGAAGCTGTTTGGATGGTGGTGCAGTGACAGCAGGGTTATTGAAGGCTGTAGGCTTACCAAAGAGGTGAGTCTTCAGGGCCCTCATGAAGTTTGTGATTGTGTAGGACATGGGTCAAGGTAGCAAATTCCTGAGTATGGGGAATGAACTGGAGAAGTCTTGGCGGTGACTGCGTCAAGAGCAGATAAGAACAGAGCGGAGAAAGAGGTCTTGAGAGGATTGGAGATTATGTGTGGGTCAGTAGCAGGAGATTAGGTCAGAGATGTATGGAGGGGACAGATTGTGCATGGCCTTGTATGTCAGTGTTAAGGTTGCTATGACTGCTAGACACTCTAGAACTCTGGACAACAGAGAGGTAATGTCTGGGCCAGAGAGATATATATGAGTGTCTTCAACATAACAGTGGTATTGAAAACCATGGGATTTTATGAGTTCACTAAGGCTGACAGTGTAGATGGAGAACAGGAGAAGTCCTAAGACTGAACCTTGAGGGACAGCTACAGAAAGAGGGTATGGTGAGGAGGTGTTGTATGAGTGTGAGACACTGAAGGTGGGGATAGTGAAGTATGAAGAGATCCAGGAGAGGGCCAAGTCTGTGATACCAAGGGATGAGAGAGTTTGTAATAAGAGGAAATGGTCAACTGTGTCGAAGGCTGGGGAATGGTCTAGGAGGAGGAGAACAGAGTCGTACTGTTTGGCTTTGGCAGTTAGTAAGTAATTTGTGACTTTGTTTAGGGTGGTCTCAGTGGAGTGATGGGGACAGAAGCCATTCAGGAGCAATCCCAGGAATACAGGCAACATTGTCATCAGTGCAATGTATCATTTTATTGCTAGAATACCGGCTGCTACACCACATAAAAAAAAATCATAACAAGCATCAAAAAAAATTTTCTGTAAGGGCACAAAACATGCACATTCAAGTTAATTGGTTACAAATATTGTTCAAAAATGTGTCTCTTTTTCTCACACTTGAGTAACAATTTTTATTATCTTACTGGAGTCTGTCTTGACTTTGCTCATGGGTATGCACAGAAAATTTAATTGTGGAAAATTTGATGTTATGATTCCCATCTGGTGCAATGTGTACTACGGATCTGTGTAATAAACAGATCCATTTTTTGCCTAGTTGACAAGTTATATAAAGAGGACATTTCACCACCTCCACTAACCCCAGTTCTTTGCATCTTCCGATAGGTGCTGTTCCACTAGTTCCAGCACAGTTAGAATTTTTTTCTCTTGCCCCCCACCTTTCCTGAGCAATTAATACAGTTAATTTTGGCGCCTGATTAGGTTCTCTATTGGGCATTGCAAGGCAGGAAAAAGGGACGGGCTTCAGAGTTCTAACACTGATTACTATTGAGCACACTGAGCCATGCCCCCTGCTTGCTCCTCCCGGAGACCACCCACATTATATTAGAAATGCTAGTTATCATATCAGGCACCAAAGCTAACAGCACTGATTGCTTGATAATGGTGAATACTAGAGAAAAAAATTCCAACAGGGCCGTAATCAGAGGAGAGACGTCTATTAAAGGAAGCAATCAACTGGCGTTGCAAGAGATGATGAAAGGTCTTCTTTAAAGAAAACAGATTGTTATACTCACAGGGGAAGAAAATGTGATTGAAATTCAGATGTGTAATTTTTCTCTTCAGTGATAGGATCATTTTTGTCTTCACAGATGAGACACCAGTAATATCCAAAGCACTCTAGAATTTTCTGAATCAAAACTACTTTTGTTAATTGTGTCCCTCTAATGCATATAAACATTCTCTACCAGAGTGCATTGCTAACAATGGATGTAGCATTTTGTAAGAAAATGGAGCATGGTTTTAAATATTGTAGAATTTATGAAGTCATATATCAAGTAAAAACAAAAGTTTCAGCACTGTAAAATCATAAAAGGATAGAGGATCCATATGGTATATACCTTGCAGTTAGAGCCGATTGATGTTAACCGTCATCAGTGAGCTAGTAAATTGTAGAACGGAGTCTTGAAAGCCAACCTCAAGGCATTTATTGACTTCTGTAGATAGAGTTTGAACCCTATTCTCTCCATAGAAGTCAATGTTCTGTAAAATCAATCATTGCCCCAGATTATGGTAGTTTTTACACAGTTGTCATTTCGAGCCTGAGGTTACCTTTCTACCTGTTGCTATTTAGTTTTCAATTTGCCAAATGTTGTGAACATGCATCACTTACCATTAATCTCAAAGTCAACTCATCTATTGGCTCATATGTAGTTGGAACCATCTGGTTAGACTGTCACAAAAATGGATTCGCTCAGTAAATCTATGTAACCCTTGCATACCCTTCCAACATCTGTTACCCATATTTTCTTTTTAAAAGAATAATAAGACTGAATAACATGGGGGAGAGACGCCAAGCACATATACACCTGTATTTGAATCTATTTGAAATTGCTCTTGTATATTGACCATTTGGCAAGTCCTTAGAAATTATTGTTCCTACATACGACCACTACACCTAAATATTTTAACTGATATAATTTAATATATTGAACTATGGGTTCTATCTACCTTCTACTTGTTTCTCAGTCTTTGCCTCCATGATTAAATTTTTGAGTTATTTTATTCCATATCTGATTTTGGTCCCAAGACACAGGAGAACCAAAAGTCTGTCGTTATATTTGTTCTTGTTTTATGAGCCACTGGCTGAAAAAATATGCTCTTAATGGGGTATTGCAGGAACATATTTTACTAATGTATTAAATCATTTTATGTCCTGGATGGCCCCATTCTTCATGTCTGCATTCTGTTCACATGATCTGTTTTTCTTATTTTCCTGTTGGAATTGAGACATTTTGCTCTCTGTAGTCTGTCTTCTGTTTATAGCAGAGAATGGTGAGGTCAGTGAAAAGGTAGGACAGTCAAACCTGAACATGGGAGGCTTGGCTGGGCAAGGGGAGAGGGGTGGGAGTGTATAGAAGAAGGTAGACGTGTTCTGTGGCTTCAGAGTGAGTGCAAGAAAACTTGAATTGTGAAGACCACTTTAAATCTAATAAAAACTTTCCCCACACAACTCTACATAAACAAGGTCTTAGAGCTTCACATATTTGGATATTTGTCCCTTTGAAGCACACTTAATATTTTCTTAATCAAATCCCCTTGTGTACATGTATTTTACATATAGTTCTCTTTTCTGAATTGTCTATTCTGTATTAAATGAATGCCCATGGATAAAAAAAAAGTAACTATTATTTACTTGATCAATCCCTCTCTTCTCCAGCACCACCTCTGGAGGTCTCTTTAGTCTGTGTTACCTTTCTCCAGTAATAATGTGCCAATCATCAGTCAATCACTGATTTCACCCATCATGTACTGGCCAAGCTACCTTCACCAATAAAGCCAGTGATCTGTTCAAACAGCTATATCTGCATATCATTGCTTTAGGAAAGTTAACAAAAACTAGCATGACCACCAAAGTCATGGTGATGGAGCCTCCAGGTAGTAACAGTTATTTTGTTTCTTTATCACATTTCTTGCCTTTAAGACATTTTTTTCTTTAGGACATTTTTACCTGCTGTCTCTTCTTCTCACTTCCTGTATTCTTCCACAAGCTGGTAGGCTTTGACTGTTTGATGGAAAGGACAATATATAGTACCTCAGTAGATATACAGTCATGGCCAAATGTTTTGAGAATGACACAAATATTATATTTTCACATGATCTGCTGCCCTCTGGTTTTTATGTGTGTTTGTCAGATGTTTTTATCACATACAGAAATATAATTGCATTCATATTATGAGTAACAGAAGCTTATATTGACAGTTAGAATGAGTTAATGCAGCAAGTCAATATTTGCAGTGTTGACCCTTCTTCTTCAGGACCTCTGCAATTCTCCCTGGCATGCTCTCAATCAACTTCTGGACCAAATCCTGACTGATAGCAGTCCATTCTTGCAGAATCAATGCTTTAATTTTGTCTGAATTTGTTGGTTTTTCTTTGTCCACCCGTCTCTTGATGATTGACCACAAGTTCTCAATGGGATTAAGATCTGGGGAGTTTCCAGGCCATGGACCCAAAATCTCTATGTTTTGTTCCCTGAGCCATTTAGTTATCACCTTTGCTTTATGGCAAGGTGCTCCATCATGCTGGAAAAGGCATTGTTGAGCGCCAAACTGCTCTTGGACGGTTGGGAGAAGTTGCTCTTGGAGGACATTCTGGTACCATTCTTTATTCATGGCTGTGTTTTTAGGCAAGACTGTGAGAGAGCCGATTCCCTTGGCTGAGAAGCAACCCCACACATGAATGGTTTCAGGATGCTTTGCAGTTGGCATGAGACAAGACTGGTGGTAGCGCTCACCTCTTCTTCTCCGAATAAGCTGTTTTCCAGATGTTCCAAACAATCGAAAAGGGGATTCATCAGAGAAAATGACTTTACCCCAGTCCTCAGCAGTCCACTCCCTGTACCTTTTGCAGAATATCAGTCTGTCCCTGATGTTTTTTCTGGAGAGAAGTGGCTTCTTTGCTGCCCTCCTTGAGACCAGGCCTTGCTCCAAGAGTCTCCGCCTCACAGTGCGTGCAGATGCACTCACACCTGCCTGCTGCCATTCCTCAGCAAGCTCTGCACTGCTGGTAGCCCGATCCCGCAGCTGAAACACTTTTAAGAGACGGTCCTGCCACTTGCTGGTCTTTCTTGGGCGCCCTGGAGCCTTTTTTGCACCAATGGAACCTCTCTCCTTGAAGTTCTTGATGATGCGATAGAGTGTTGACTGAGGTGCAATCTTTCTAGCTGCAATACTCTTCCCAGTTAGGCCATTTTTGTGCAGTGCAATGATGACTGCACGTGTTTCTTTAGAGATAACCATGGTTAACAGAAGAGAAACAATGATGGCAAGCACCAGCCTCCTTTTAAAGTGTCCAGTGGTGTCATTCTTACTTAATCATGACAGATTGATCTCCAGCCCTGTCCTCATCAACACCCACACCTGTGTTAATGGAGCAATCACTGAAACGATGTTACGTGGTCCTTTTAAGGCAGGGCTGCAATGATGTTGAAATGTGTTTTGGGGGATAAAGTTCATTTTCTAGGCAAATATTGACTTTGCAAGTAATTGCTGTTAAGCTGATCACTCTTTATAACATTCTGGAGTATATGCAAATTGCCATTAGAAAAACTGAAGCAGTAGATTTTGTAAAAATTAATATTTGTATCATTCTCAAAACTTTTGGCATGACTGTAGACATTGTCTTTACCATGAGATATTATTTATTATGATTTCTAGAAATCTATAATAATGCAGATCAAATAATATGCACAGTAAAGGTATATTGCATTACACAGGTTTGGAGAGAAAAAAACTTAGAGGCTGGACAATGGACTTTCAGTAAAAGCAATGTTATGTTTACAAATAAGAGATAACAGACACTGTCCTTTATCAGCAAACTGCAATTAGCAGAGGATAAAAGTTCTGAGAGCAAGCTTAATCCAGATAACTCAGGCCCCCTCCCCTCCAGAGAGCAGTGAGTCATTCCATCCTGGATCAGATAACAGGCCAGGACCAAGGAAACAATGTGTAAACAATGGGAGGTATAATTTCCCAAAGATGGCAAATGAAGCAGCATTTGTATTATATTTAATAGTATTGTATTTAGGAAAACTCTTGAATTTACATGAGCTAGCAGTATAGATAGGATCCTTGAGATGGAAATACCTCTTTAAGTGCTGGAAGAATTGTAAGTTTTATTAACTGCACTGTTCTAAATGCTGTTGCCATGTTTAGTCTTGATATTATTTTTCTTGCTTTAACTTTATAACTGTATATTGAAAAAAAAAACATAAATAATAAAAATTAGAGAAAAGCAAGAGCTCACCTACAAAAAAAGGCAAAAAATGAAAAAGAACTGTGGATATACAGTGGTGGAGAAAAACATATAGGAGTAGTTTCTTAGATTTGAGACTATATTATATACTATAATATTCTAATGGATAATTTCAGACTATATTATTCTAACTTCAATTGGTCTGAATGGGCATTATGGAAAAAAAAAATATGACACCTTGTAAATCAATGCATGTGCTTTAAAAAGTAATGTGGGGGTGAATCAAACAGAAGGTACTGTAGAAGTCGCCACTCGATATGAAATGGTGCCTGTAAGGCATATACTGTAGGAAAAGTGATAAACACTAATGAATTACCAAATATATCAGTATAGAAAAGAAAACATTGTAATTGTTACTAACACACAATGATAAATGAAACCTCTGTGAAAGCTAGGTCGCAAAACATCTACAGTAAAGTGTTATATCCAAACCATAATTGTGTAAATGTATTAACAAGCGACTGAGAGACTAATTAAAATGCATCGTATACAGGCAGGAACAGTAAACAATAAAATAGCAAAACTGTAAATTCTCTATAAAAAAAAAAGAGATAGAAAACAAAATTAAAAAAGAACAAAACAACTGGAGGGTGATATACAAATTAACGTATAATTTACTTTGCCGATATAAACCAACTGCCAAGAAGAGCTTTCTGGATGTATATTTTATTCTTCTTGTAAATCATTTGTTTCAATGCTATCATTTTAGAACTGGCAGGAAGAAGATTTTTAAGTTATACAAAAAGTACTTTTCAGGGAGTTCACTTAAAGAGGACCTTTCACTACATCCACCAACTTCAACTTAGTCTCAGCACTCGTTATGTTAATTAGACTCTTTACTGTCAGGTGGGTGATCCCTGTCTGCTCTAGTCCAGGACTGCCCACCTGACAGTAGAGAGTCTAATTAGCATATTAGGTGCTATACTAACAGCACTGGTTGCTCAGGAATGGTGGGAACTAGCTGTTGGATTCTGTAGATAGTTGACAAATTAAGAATAGGTGGGATTAAATATTTTAACAACTGGTTCCCTATTTTACAAATACAGTTGTGCTAAAAAGTTTACATACCCCGGCAGATTTTATGGTTTTTTGGCCTTTTTTCAGAGAATATGAATGATAACACAAAAACTTTTTCTCCACTCATGGTTAGTGGTTGGTTGAAGCCATTTATTGTCAAACTTCTGTGATTTCTCTTTTTAAATCATAATGACAACCAAAAACATCAAAATGACCCTGTTCAAGAGTTCACATACCCTGGTGATTTTGGCCTGATAACATGCCCAGAAACCAAACCACAGTCAGGTAGACCAACCAAAATTTTGGTCACAACTGCCCGGAAAATTGTAGAATGTTAATCCACACCTGCAACCCAAGCCGGTCCTGCTCAGCCCAAACCCGGTGAGTACCTTGTGTGCCCCGAAAGACTAGTGAACACTGTTTTTTATGTAGCATACAATAATGGCAACCCTTTAGTGTCCTGTGAAAGGTATGTGGTGGTTATGGGGGGGGGGGGACTTATGAAAACTCAGTTCTGGGGCCACCAATGTATAAAGATGACCTTGGATGAAAGAACTGTTCAAAAAAATGTTTTTTGTGGTTGACATTATCCAGTTTTATCAACTTTAGTTTAATGTTGGACCCATAGTTAATATGGTCTATTGAACAATCACACAACCTTCACAAGATGATTTTGTTAGGATAAATTCACACCTTGTTAAGGTTTACAATCAAAGTACACTAGGAAATTCTACCCATGTATATATCTATCTTAGCTCATATATATGGGCTACACATAAATGTGAAGAATCCCTGGATACCCAATACATAGTGCATTATTTGTACCAAAAATGTTCCAAAGAACAATGATATACTTGGTTAGAGATGGCAAGTTGTTCGTAGCTTTACTTGTCTTTATTTTAACTTTTATAACCTCTATCCTATCAATGTTATAAAATATAGTTAACTTGGTTAATAAAGACGTCTGTAGTTATTGAATATTTATAATGTAGTCAATGAAATGGTGCTATGCATAAATTCTACTAAATTAGATTTCTCTCTTATTCATTTCTGAAACACAATGACAATTAGACAATGAATATAAAATATCATTTTATATTATTATAAGAAATGTGGATCCCATAAGTGCGTGGAAATCACATCATGGTTGGGGATCAACTTTCTTGGGTCTAGATTTGTATCTTAAGAAGGTACATTTTCAGTTTTTGTCTATGTTGGGCTTAGTATATGACAATCCTTTATTCCACATAGTACTGAACAAAAGGTTCTATCAAGTTAACAAAACAACAGTAAGAATGTTTTTGACTTCCTAATATTCCAGAAAATAGTTAAAGTAATGCAGGATTTTTATACCCCATACTAAACCCTCATAAAATTTATTATCTTCCCCTTAAATACTATGTTGATGGAAAAAATACAGTCTTTGAAATTTGCATTCACATTACTGAAGTAATAAATTTCACATAGGTGAACAGTGCCTTATACAATACATAGCCTAGGACAAGACCCATCATTTTGATGTGGTGAATATTGGAAATGCTCATGTTTATATAATTTGCAAATCTGAAAATGTGTGATATTTTTTTGGTTATAGTAACAAGCAGGGATGAGCAAACCAATTTGTTTCAAACCAAACTTGACCCAAATTTTCCAAATGTTCAGGCTTGACCCGAACCCAAAACTTTTGGCATTCATCACCCACCAGACACTGGCGACCCCAGAGTATAGGTTGAGGCCTTGGGGAGGTGAGTAGACATAAAAAACACCTTGCCTCCTCTCTCCTGGGTGTCTAACAGTCCTTCGGCATCCTCTTCAGGCCCCTTCTGACCTCTAGCCTGACCCCTGAGCCCAATCACAGGTCACAGAAGTGACTCTGAGGTGTGTGAAGTCTGCCAGACCATAAGAGCATCTGGGGACTGTCAGGTGCTGCAAGATTGCCAAGGAGAAATTAGGCAAGGTGAGTATAACTGTTTGATATTTTTACTCACCTCCCCTGTGGTCTGAGGAGACCCCAGAGCATAATAATAGCACTTCCGATGATTTCCAAAAAAGTTCAGCCTGAAATTCAGCCTGAGGGACAAACCTCATGAATATTTGTCAGAAAGAATCTCTATTAACAAGCCCATCACTAGTAACAAGCTAATTTCACCTAAAGCTATTAGGGGATGTGTTGTAACACTCTAGTGAAGAAAAATATATTTCCAGGTTAGGGACAATAATTAGATCATCAGTTAAAGATCGGCAGGGGCCTGACACCTGCTTTAAGGGGCTGCAGTATTTGGGTGAGCATTGCAATAGCTCCAGTATTTATCCAGCACAGCAACATTTGCACAAAGACTGTGCTTTGTAACGCAGGTTAGACCACTCACTATTCAGGCCATGCGACCAATGAACATGGAGTCGCACGGCCTGTGGTAGCAGAGGCAGTGTTCAGGGAGCTGATAAGTCTCTTGGATCTGGATTCTAAGAACAGATCCAACAGAAGCACAATGTATTCTATTACATAGTAACATAGTTGCATAGTAGATGAGGTTGGATGAAGACAAAAGTCCATTAAGTCCAACCTATAACCCTACAGTACCCTACAGTATTGATCCAGAAGAAGGCAAAAAACCCCATGAGGCTTATGCCAATTGCCCTATTTCGGAGGAAAAATTCCTTCCCAACTCTACTCTGGCAATCAGTATAAAATCCTGGATGAAATTATCCTTAGCAGAATCTAGAACCCATAACCCGTAATGTTGTTCTATTTGAGAAAGGCATCCAAGCCCTCTTTGAACTTGTTCAGTGACTTAACCATCACCACTTCCTGGGGCAGTGAGCTCTATAGCCTCACTATTATTACAGTAAAGAATCCTCTTCTATGTTGCTGGTGAAACTTTCTCTCCTCCAGATGTAGAGGATGTCCCCTTGTCACTGTCACTGGCCTAGGTGTAGAGGATGTCCCCTTGTCACTGTCACTGGCCTAGGTGTGGAGGATGTCCCCTTGTCACTGTCACTGGCCTAGGAGTAAAAAGATCATTAGAAAGTTCTTTGTGCTGTTCCTTCATGTATTTGTACATTGTTATTAGATCTCCACGTAGACATCTTTTTTCTAAACTGAATAATCCCAAATTTGTTAATTTATCATTGCACTCCAATCCACCCATTCCCCTAATAATTTTGGTCGCCCTTCTCTGCACTCTCTCTGGTTCAGTTATGTCCTTCTTGTATACTGGGGCTCAAAATTGCGTGCAATAGTCTAAGTGTGGCCGTACCAGAGATTTGAATAGAGGCATAACTATGTTATTGTCATGAGAATCTAGACCTCTATTGATGCATCCCATGATTTTATTTGCTTTGGCGGCAGCTGCCTGGCTCTGGTCACTAAAGGTAAGCTTTTGGATTCTATTGACTGTAGGTTCCATTTTGATGCATAAGTCAACACATGAAATGCCTACAAATATGTAATATGGACACATATGGTGCATGTACACTGTTGGATGGGCTCTGTACAGTTATCTTTGTCATGTGCAGATAACCAACCCATGCTGTTAGTAAAATGAGTTTTACTAGATACCGAGCTTAGCCTTGATACATCTATATCCTGTGTAAAAGACATCAGCTATTCCCAGATGCATTGTAACAAATGTTGAAGTTCATGGTAATTTTAGCTTAATATAAAATGCACATAAACAATACAACATACGCACACATTTTAAGTAAATCTCTTCAATCTTCTGCATGGCAGCGGTCTTTTATCGGTAAATGATCAATCATTGATCGCACTCCTCATCCATTTTCATGGAAAGGTTTCAAACTCAGAACGCTGAACAGATGTGTGTGCTTCATTTCAATATTAAGAAACTAATATTTTCTTATTATAGTATATGTAATAGTCTGGATCAAAAACATTTCCGTATTTTGATCAAAATTTACAAATTGATACCTGTAAATTAAAAAAAAACAACAACTGATTTTTGATAACCACGGTGTATATGGTATTGTACTCTTGTGTGTTTACTTATAAGCTAAATACCTAGGAAATTTCTGTATTTTGTCACTTACGGTACATTTCATTACATGTAACAAACATAAGTGTGAAGGCAACCTTGAAGCTGAAGATACCTACTGAAATAATTTGGAAGGTTCTGAAGATCTAATGCAATAAAAATCAAAAAAAAATTAAGATCTTAAACTATTCAAATGAAAACTATGAGCTTCCAGCACCCTTATGTTATGTCTACATGAGTCATGCAATAGACTGGAAAACTGAAGATCTCCTACAGAATTTGCAGTGAAATCCACATTCAAATCTGTAGCCTTGACACATGGATTTTGCCGCAGATTTCCAGTGAATTTGACCCTATGTAAAATACTACAAAAGTTGAAATCAGAGCTGAAAATTTGCAACAAAAATTGACATGCTACAGATTTCATAAAAAATGTCTGAAGGATGGTAGTGCAGGAACGCCACCATATTAGCTGAGATTGCTGCAATTGGAGCCAGGGGTGACAATAACTTACCATGACAGCTCAGGGCCTATTGAAGGCTCTTAGGACTGTTATTAGTACACTTCTATTGCACACTGCCAGAGACAGCATGTGACTAGACTTTACAATATACTGCGATACAAGTAGTGCTCTAGTGGTCTAAAAGCAAAGGTAAAAAAAAAAAACATAATAAATATAAAATTTAAGCGAAATTTAAAAAAATAAAAATGTAAATCACCCCCCCCCCTTTCCCTAGATCACATATACAATGTACAAAAGCAATCATAAACACTCCAAGACCAGAAATGCCCAAATTCTAAAAAGAAAATTTAAATATTCATCACATAAGTGAACAATGTACCAGATAAAAAACAAAAGGACTGATTTGTAATGCTTCCAAACTTTGTTATGACCTTCATTTTTTTAAGCATAAGCAGTGGCCCCATGTTCTCTGTTCAGCCCTTCTTTATTAACACCACTACAGTATTCTTTGAGCTCTACCATTATAGCAAGCACAGTGCCTAGATAATAATGCCACCATAGTGCCCCTATTAATAATGCCACCATAGTGCCCCTATTAAAAATGCTACCAAAGTGCCCTTATTAACAATGCAACCACAATATTCTAATTGACATTGACATTAGTACTGCCGCCAAAGTAAACAAAGTCTCCAGAGAAATTCCACTGCCCCTCCACTGTCACTAGCAACACACATAACTGTTTTGATTGTTGAGTCATGACACTCGGTGTGCCCATGTGCCCGCTGGTAGCACCATCATAGAACTCAGCGTTAACAGAAGAGTGCCAGACGTTACCAACATCACTTATGTCATAGTAAAAATGACATTATTATACTCTGGGGTCTCTTCAGACCCCCTAGCATAATAGGTGAAGACCTAGGGGAAGTGTAAAAAAACATTTATACTCACCTTTCGTTACCTATTTTGGGCCTCCTTGTGGCATGCAGCGCTCTATCTCCATCTCCTTGGTGATGTCTGCCATTCTTCTGTGATGTCATGTACCCGGGGTCACAGGCCTCAGTGGTGACATGGTAATGCTGTCCATGTCCTGCCCATGTGACCGCTGGTGGCCCAATTGGAGTCCTCAGCATTGACCCTGGGCACATAACATCACAGGAAGGCAACAGACGCCACGTTTTTTTATTTTTGTCTTCTTCCCTGGGCCTCCACCTACTATATTCATCCTATATTATCTCGATTTGTTCGGTTTTGTAAAAAAAATTGAACAATTTGAAATATTCGGGTGGAACCGGGCTTGGTACAAATTCGCCCATCTCTACACGAGACATATTACTCATTAATAATACATTACATTTTTAAGAATAAGTTGTTTTTATTGTAGAACAAATAGTAAGAAAGTGTAAGATCATCCTGACATATGAGAAACCAAAAAAAAACTGAATAAAAAAGTCATGCAGTATAGACCCATTTATTTATTTTACATTTCTTGTAGTGGGGCCAGTCATTGACTATATACAGTATTTGGGAGTATATTTTATGTTCCATTCTTCTACACATACTCCATTGTCTCTCATATAGAGTATCCCCTACTTTTTGCTGATACAGTATAGACCCATAGTCATTGACTATATATTTGGGAATATATTTTATGCTCCTTTCTTCTACACATACTCCATTGTCTCTTACATACAGTATCTCCTAATTTTTGCTAGTACAGTACTTTCACAAATAAATTGGTCGTATCTGTATAAATCTTTAAAACCTCGAACACAGCAAGTCATTTAAACTGGATGGCAGAATTGAATTTCTCTCGCCTTGTTTCCCTTGAATTATGATTCTATTTTCGAATCCACGCCGGCATGTCCTTGTGTCCTTATTGTTTGCAAAATTGTACTGTAAATAAATTTTTCTCAAAGTTTGCATTAATTAATTAATAGGAGCAGCCTTCAAACAGCTGCTAAATCTTCATAAATTGTTCTCTCCATATTATTTATCTGCTTTATAAGGGCACTCACTGTTGGTGATTTAATTTTCTGTGTCCGAAGATCCCACACAATTTACAGACTTTGCAGGAGGCTGGTGAACTGAGGGCTTACGAGGATTATCAGTCAAGGTCGAACAGCTGAACCAGTAATAATGAATGTTCTGCTGCTTGTCTTATCATTGTTTGAAAAATGCTGTTTTTTTTTACTCCTTAAGGAAACCAAAAGATAATTCTTGGATATTAGTTTCTCTGTAACTCTGTATAAAACCAATGAGTTTTAAAAGAGATGTCTGTCAGATGGGTATTAAATAAGGCAGCAAGCTACTGTAATTAGGTTGTACTGAGACATTCACTTTTCTTTTTCCTTTTTTTTTTTTTTAAATCGGAACAAACTTTGCGTAAATGAATGGTACAGGTGATTATAAGTAACTTTGTAATATATTTTAGCAGAAAAAATCCTCCTTTCTGTTCTTCTCTCTCCTTCTGTTTCCCTTCTCCCCTCCCTTTAGAAAGACTGCAGCTCACATGAATCAGATTACTCATAGCTATAGAAGTCTATGGAGAGGGGAAAAGGAGGAGTGGGCAGTCCAATCAAAAAATGATAGAGGAAATTTGCTGAATGGAAGCTTTCTGTCAGAACCAAAGAACTTTACTCACAGCAGTACAAGTCAGTACTTCTCTAAATATGTCCTGCATGTTCCTGTAACTGTTTCTAAATGATACTGTTATAGACCAGTTTCTCCTTACTAACTTGTTAGCAGTATATGGCAGCTAGTCTACACTTACATTCAGCCAGAACTGCAAATTCCAGATATAGAGGAGAATACTGCTAAAAAACTATATGACATATAATGACCAGAAATAGTGTTACTTCTCATGTACACACATTACAGGTTTTCTTGTAAAGTTAAACGAATCAAGTATTATTTAAAGTGATAAAACACTGACAAAAAATTTAAAACCAATTAAAAACACAATGGACAAGCCAATCTGGGGGTTCAAAGATAAGATACAGTAAGATAACACAATGGCGAAATAGAAATAAAGACAATAAATACAGCCAAACAATAACTTGAGGAAGAAATTCCAAAATGTTGATTAGATACTTCCCCAAATGGGACAGACTATAGTCAACCACCTATAATTATCCCTAAATATCCATATGTATGTGCTGAAAAAAATATATGTGATGAATACAATTGCTTCCAATCAAAAATGAAACACACAATGCAAAAAACACAAATCAATAAAAAGAAAATCTTTGTCATAGGCAAGTACATTAATATTGTGCAAAAAAAGACCCAAAAGGGGCAGAAGCAAAATTGAAAGCTCCTCAAGGTAAAATCAGAGGCTGTAAAGAAAGGGACACGGTGTAAAAAACGCGTATCGCCCACCAAAGGGCTTCATCAGGGGTATTAGTATGCCACAAGTAAACAGCCTTATATAGTAGAATGATAATTACCTGGGGTGAAACAACCTGTGCAGAACACCGAGCACGTACAGAAAGCACGGAGACAGAGATACATATTGCGCTTGCGCAGGTATTACACAGACAACGCGAGACAATGGGAAATGCTGAGAGTTACAAATTGCACATGCGTAGGATGAAAGCTGGAATAATGTAGGAGACTATTCATAGTTGTCTTTTCCTGGTACAATTCTGTAGCAATTGTCCTGCCTTGTAATGTAAGCTTGATATCCAAGAAATCTACAAAAGAGTATTACACAGACAACGCAAGACAATGGGAAATGCCAAAAGAATATACAATGCGCCAACGCAGAAAATATAGACATAGCACGAAAACAACCCTGATATGCGCTTGCGCAAAAAGTCATGAGATATGATAGATCCAAATATGAGATGTGCTTACGCATTACAAGATTTGTATCATCATCTACATGAAAAACCAAACAGCGCAAAAATAAACTGCAAAAATGACAAATGTAATACATTAGAAAAGTGCATCAGGCAAATTGTAATCAACAGGCCTGTAGAATTAAACTAATATAGATGAATGCAATTAGACAAAATAGATATGAAACAGATTCTGTTAATGATACTAAGAAACATTTACAAGCATAGGTTAAGATGCAATTATAGATAGGTCCCATGAGTATACAATAATACTAATAGGGCATAGTTAATATATTCCCAATAGGCTAAAATAAGCAAAGTATACAAAGGAATATAAATTATTGTAAATAAGCATAAATTAATCCTATGCAACAATCTACACCAATAGTCAGTACAACAATAAACATCTACTAGTCTTTTATCTAATAGATGATAGCTTATTGAAGCATAAATACATAAGTATAATCATATGTAAAAACGGTGCTCAAGTTCTGCATGTTCTTTGCCCCAGGAATAACTAGTCGGCAATAAAGAAAATACATAAAAGGTACACAAACAAAGAAAAATGGGGGGAGGGAGGGGAAAACACATGAATATAATCAATTATTCCATTAGCAATATAAAAAAGTGTTGAGGAAGAAGATATTACAAACATATCTACACGATCAGTTCATGCTGGTCGCAATGTCCATAGTGTGTCAATAGTAAGGATTTCAAAGTCAACCAAAAATTAGGATTCTATAATTTCATATAAATGAGGCCATCTTTCACAAATTGGTGACAAAAATAAAGAAAAG
This sequence comes from Leptodactylus fallax, assembly GCA_947044405.1. Classification (NCBI taxonomy): domain Eukaryota; kingdom Metazoa; phylum Chordata; class Amphibia; order Anura; family Leptodactylidae; genus Leptodactylus; species Leptodactylus fallax. The sequence continues at coordinate 1,783,091 of CAMRHE010000173.1, read as the reverse complement.
ATCCAAGGTCTATCCAAGGTCCATGAAAGTCAAATTAATGACAGGCCAAAACGGAACCCATAGAAGGTAAGTAACAGGAAACAAGTATTGCTATAAACAAAGGAAGAGGGCAACCAATATAAGTAGGGTCTCCAGAATCCAACAGAATCAAATTGTTGGCAAGCCAAGACAACGTCCATCAAAGATAGATCAAAAGGAGCAAATGAAGAGGGCAATCAATAGGTTAATGAAGCAGACTTTCACAAGTTGGTGATAGATGAAATCAAAGGGAAGACTATGAGATCTCCAAAAGTCCTGAGAATTTAGATGACCAATTAAGATGAGGTCGATAACTGAGAGTTCTTCAAGACCGTCTGACAGAAAGAAACTATTCTCTGTCATCTGAATAATAAAGCAAAACATTAAGGAAAGGAGGTGAAAGTGAAGGTGAGGGTGAACAATGACAGAACAACCATAGAAAAAGTGAATAGAAAAAAGTGTGAAAAAGTGAAGGGAAAAAAAAAATAACAAATATGAAATTAATGTTTCAGAATAAGAAAAAAAAAGAGAGGATCAGAAATACCCAAATTCCAAAAATGTGGGAATTTGGAAAAAGGGAAATAAGCCATAAATAATTATAAGATTACATTACAAGTTAAATATATAAAAAATGGGTAAAAAAATTTAAATATGAAATAATAAATAGTTACTCAATAAAAAAAATAGGGAGTGTATAAAATAATTATGAGCCTAAAAAGGAAGTATACATGAGTGCTTCATTCACTTAATTCACATTCATTCAACGGTGCAACTGTCTGTAAATTAAAAATCCACCTAGATTCTGCCTACAATAGTTTGGTTACCTCCCTTTTCTATTCACTTTTGGAGGCTGCTCCTATTAATTAATTAATTAATGCAAACTTTGAGAAAAATTAATTTACTGTACAATTTTGCAAACAATAAGGACACAAGGACATGCCGGCGTGGATTCGAAAATAGAATCATAATTCAAGGGAAACAAGGCGAGAGAAATTCAATTCTGCCATCCAGTTTAAATGACTTGCTGTGTTCGAGGTTTTAAAGATTTATACAGATACGACCAATTTATTTGTGAAAGTACTGTACTAGCAAAAATTAGGAGATACTGTATGTAAGAGACAATGGAGTATGTGTCACCTTAAGGATCCTTCACACTACTGTTGGTGACCGTCAGTAGAGTCCGTTGCTATGGTACATTACAAGATTCTAGCAACAGACACTAGCTGAACCGTCAGAAATCCGTTAAAATTTCCATTAATTTCAATGTGATTTTATCTTGTGTCCATTAGTGACTGTTTACACCCAATCCGTCACATGTCCGTTTTTCTTCGTGGACAAAAAATCCTACATGCAGGACTTTTGTGTCTGTTAAAAAAAACTGTTTCATGATGGACAGCAAGCGTTCGTTATTTTTTAACATTAAAGTCTATGAATAACGGACAGTAACAGACGGGTGTCCGTTATTGTCCGTTATTACTGTCCGTTTTTTGGGGGGGGGTTTTCTGCACAAGGTCAGAAAGTAGAAACCAAAAAACAAAAAGACGGACATTAAAAAACGGACACTAACTGACACAAACGTATACTGATGGACACTAATGTGTCCGTTTTTTTTAACTGATCAGTTATGTCTGTTATGATAGGTGTCCATTTTTTTTTTTAATGGACACTATCATAACGGAAATCAATGGTAGTGTGAATCCTGCCTTACCTTGATGTTTCCCCAAATACTGCTCTGCTACTAATGTGAGCTTCTTATCTTCATCACGATCCCTCTTGGTTAGTCCATTTGTAGAAAAATGCTGTTGGATATTTTTACACAATTCCTGTTTGGTTTGGCCAACATAGACCTTTAGACACGGACAAACCAGAGCATATATAACATTCTTTGTTTTGCAATTAATATATTGATTAATAGCATACGTTTCGTTGTCAATACGATTTTGGAAAGAGGTGGTGAATTTAATAACGGGACAAATATTGCAATCACCACAAGGATGACTTCCTATCATCTTTACGCTTCGTCCCAATTTCCTAGTGGAAAAATGTCTTTGTGTCAAACAAAGGTTAGGCACTCTCTTGGCCGTGATCAAAGGATAACTAGGTAAAAAAGGGCATAAGCTGCTTATCTGTTTGTAGAATTGCCCAATGGGATTCCAAGATTATGCGTAAATCCTGCCTTTGATTATTATAGCTTGTAATAAATCTGACCTGAGAGTCCCTCTGCCGTATTTTCGGTTGTAAAAGAGACTGTCTTGGAGTCATTATTGTTTAAATTATGAAATTACAATTTTCCAATACAGTTTCTGTATCAATTTCGAGATCCCTGTTTGCTTTCATGGTCATGTGATCAGTCCATGGTCATGTGATGAACACACAGGTGCACAGCTCGTTACAGTCACAGCAATCAGAGCTCTGACAAGCTGTGCACCTCTGTGTCCATCACATGTCCATGACTGCCTATCAAATGACAGATTTTTATCCATTGGAAGTGAAGATCTAGGAAGCCACGAGGAATTGATGCAGAAAGTATATTGGAAAATTTTAGAACTTTTCATTATACAAACAATAACATTTTCTGCTTAAACTAGACAACCCCTTTAATGAAACAGACTTGTCAGAAGAGCCCACAAGTATTCTTTAACTAGAGTACTTAAATAAGATTACTGACATACAGTCTAGGAAAATCCCTGCCCCCCCCCCTCCACCATGGCTACTACATTATCTCGTGTATCTCCACTTCTCAGAATCCTCAGGTAACATTTCCATCTGTACATGATATTGACATTAGCTCTTGTTTTTACCATTCAGAGCTGAATCTCTTAGGGATTACACAGACAAGAAATATTGGTGCTCAAGTGCTAGTTACTGTCGAGAACATGCTTTTTTATCCTTTTGGTAACAAAGAGGCTCCTGCCTTTGGAAGTAAAGCTAGTTATACACATGACAGATCCTCCAGTCATCTAATGTATATGGAATGGACCGAAAGTGCTGCCTATTTTCGGAAAAACATATTTTTCATCCCCATTTTATCTGTAGTTTTGTAGACAATCTTTTGGCGGCCCATATTTATTAACACTAGATTTTTACTATATGTTCAACACAAACATATAACCCCATTAACTAAACATTTGCAAAAAATATTCTTTTAGTATATGTTTGGCTGGTATACATTGCTAAACCTTTGCGTTAACTCAACAAGATCCCCTATATCAATACAGAACTCAAAACAGACCTCTAAAAAGTAAAGATCAACTAAATACAAAGTCAGAAGAGACCCACTTAATAAATTCAGACTCTAGATACCCTACATACAGACCAATGGCAGACACACTATATAAATATAGACCCCCTAAATATAGATCCTAGTCCAAATCCTCTAAAACTAATGTGGACCCCATAAAGTTCCATGACAACTCCCATTCTCCTCATCTACCTCCATGCTGCTCTCCCCTCTGCCATAAGATCTTTTCTATGCAGGCCTTTCTAAAGTAAAAGGACCTGCAATATATATAGTCATGTGATCTTATATGTGCAGGCCTTTTCTACAGGTTTTGCTGCACATCGTTACATAAAGCAGTTTGTATGAACTGTGAGGGTCAAAAATCACCTCCTGATTGCAAACAGATAACAGATCCCTCCGTCATGCCCCACAAATTTTCCAGACTGTTTATTTCTTGACTTGTTGTAAATAACTTCTCTACGTATATTGCATTTTGTTATTCCAAGATCCTTTGAAGATCCATGTCTTGTATGTGTATAAATAGTGTGAATTTTCAGTCTCTTGTATTACACCATGTCTGAAGAAGAGAGCTAGCACTCTCGAAATCTTACTATCAAATATACTCAGCCTCTAAAAGGTATCGCCTGATTTCTTCATTCTTCCACATTTTACTACATTTCACAGCAAAAACCTTAATAAAATCTCAATGTGCATGAAGTCTTTGTGCCCATTGGGCCCATATTATAATCTACCAGATATCTTGCAGATATCTGAGGCTTATGTATTGATCATACATGGTAAGAACATAGTTGTAATTTAAGGGGATATTCAAATTATCATGTAAAGTAAGTGAAAATTATATCCTATGGTATGAACAGTAACCCCAAAATGTCTAATAAAGTCTGTAGGGAGTATATATATCTATATATATATCTATATATATATATCTATATATATGCATGTATATATCTATATCTATATATCTATATATACAGATGTGGACAAAATTGTTGGTACACCTCGTTTAATGAAAGAAAAACCCACAATGGTCACAGAAATAACTTGAATATGACAAAAGTAATTTGCCAAACTACATGTTGACAAGCCACAAAGCTTCTGGGAGAATGTCCTATGGACAGATGAGACAAAAATCGAAATGTTTGGCAAGGCACATCACCTCTATGTTCACAGACAGAAAAATGAACCATATCATGAAAAGAACACTGTCCCTACTGTGAAACATGGAGGAGGCTCTGTTATGTTCTGGGGCTGCTTTGCTGCATCTGGCACAGGGTGTCTTGAATCTGTGCAGGGTACAATGAAATCTCAAGACTATCAAGGGATGCTAGAGAGAAATGTGCTGCCCAGGGTCAGAAAGCTTGGTCTCCGTCACAGGTCATGGGTCTTGCAACAGGATAATGACCCAAAACACACAGCTAAAAACACCCAAGAATGGCTAAGAGGAAAACATTGGACTATTCTGAAATGGCCTTCTATGAGCCCTGACCTAAATCCTATTGAGCATCTTTGGAAGGAGCTGAAACATGCCGTCTGGAAAAGGCACCCTTCAAACCCGAGACAGCTGGATCAGTTTGCTCATGAGAAGTGTCCAAAATACCTGCTGAGAGGTGCAGAAGTCTCATGGACAGTTACAGGAATTGTTTGATTGCAGGGATTGCCTCAAAAGGTTGTGCAACAAAATATTAAGTTAAGGGAACCATCATTTCTGTCCAGGCCTGTTTCATGAGTTGTCTTTTTTTTAAAATTCGGTTGAAGCCTGGTTGGAAAGCAATGTCTGACTTTCATTTGTTCATTTTCATAGAATTTTTCTATATTATTACTTTTGTCAGATTCAAGTTATTTCTGTGACCATTGTGGGTTTTTCTTTCATTAAACGAGGGGTACCAACAATTTTGTCCACGTGTGTATATAGATGTAAAACGTCATTGGCATCGCATCTATATTTTTAAGAGGGTTGTCCTACGTTTTCCTTGCATCTCTTTAGAAGATCCTCAATAGGAAAGCATATGGGTGGCCATAGAAGCTATATGATGTGTACTACAAGTCCATATGGAATGAGACAAAGGCTGTAATTGTATGCCCGGCTTCACAGGTGCTCCGGTCAACATCAATAAACCATGAGCACATTGATATTCATCTCAGTACATGTTAATGATACTTTGTGTAATATACTGCTAGGGTAACTCAAAGATGATGTAAAATCACAGTCAGAATGTGCCTTCAATTATACCCTATAGGGATAAAAGTTATAAGAGAGCTTGCACAAGGTTGCCTACAATTTTCTTTCCTCATGGGGATAATTGAAGTCCTATCATGACTTTGACCCAACAGATGTGAACTGCAGCATGCTGGAGAGATTACAAGTAGATTGTAGATGATTCACAGCTCTGTATTCATAAAGGGCCAGATTTACTAACACTGACGTCTTGTTAAAGAAAAATAGCTGGAGCGTTTTCCTCCAAAATTATGAGAAGCATAGGTTAAAGCCCCACGTAGTGAGTCGCAGTCAAAAAGTGCTGCGGAAAAGACCGCGGCGGAAACGAATTGCTTTTTTTTTCTGCATCATTTTTCTTGGAAAGTCTGCAGAGTTTCTATCTCTATTATACCTAGATGGAAAACGCCAGTATAATTGACATGCTGCGATTTTCAAGAACGCCAGTGTTTTTGAAATTGCAGTGTTTCCGCTGCTGACTTTTTTCTGCAATGTGTAGATGGGATTAGCCAGAATCCCATCCACTTTGCAGGGACTGTAAAACGTGGCAATTCTTGCTGTGCCAAAACACAGCATTTTCGCAACGTGGGGCCCTGGTCTTAATGTGGAAATTTTAGGACCATCTGAAAGGGTCTTTCCAGGACTCCATTGGATAGGTCATCAACTAAAGAGGTCAGACACTCGGCCCCCCGGCCGATCAGCTGTTTGTGGAGATGTTTTTTTTTTTTATCATTGAATGCCAATAAACATACATTTTTAATTTTTGTATTGATCTAGCCATATGGGAACTGAGATGAGTTATAGTTTACCATTTTGGGGTATACATAATTTATTGATCGTTTGTATTCTTTCTCTCTTGAGTGAGGAATCGTAAATATGGTAACCCTGCCTTTGTTTTTCTCGGGGGGGGGGGGGGTTTAAGCCATATGTCATGCAATATAAATAAGTTAACTAAACTCTTTGAGTCACATTTACCCAGATGTCTTTGGCTACCCACTTTTGCTGCATATCCTCAAACAGTGCCCCTGAAAAAGCTATTCTCCACACACAGTGCCCCCCGAAATATAATAGCACCACATACTGTGCCCAAATTTAAAGGTTCCCACACTGTGACCTTTATTTAAAAATGCCCCTACTGTGCCCCTGATTTAAAAAAAAATACCTGCACTGCAATAAAACGACCACATTGTGTTCTTGTTTAGTAAAATGCCCCACTCTGATTAAAATACTGCCGCTAATTGCCCCCCTATTATAAATCATAATAGGTGTAATTTAGTAACCCATCCACACATCAGTTTTGTGGAGTAGATGAGTGTTTGGCGGATGTCATCCATGTGTCATGGAATGTGGATGGAGCTGGAGGTGGGTAATGTGGACTCTGCCCATCATAATTATTGTAGCTCACCCGAAAACTATAGTGAGTTATGCAGGAAATCTATGCCAATCTCTGACTGGTGTAGATTACCATTGTGGTGCGTCTTATTTATTAAGAAGCCAGAACCTCTTGATAATTGAGGCACGGTGCATAGGAAATATCAGTCTTACTAAAACCCCCTCCATTGTCCTCACTATTGTCCTAAATAAATGGATGTCTCACGCTGTTCCCCATGACTAACATAAACCCCATACTTTGTCCTCATTAAAAAACAGTGATCCTCCCCCCCAATCTCTGCCTTTGATTAAAAAAAAGCAGATCCTACCACCCCACTATACAATACTCCCCACCTGACGCGCCAGCATCCCCATTTAGCAAGTTTTGAACTGCTTCTGTACAACAGAATGGTTTGATGACATCACAGTGTTGTCTGCAGTGCAGGGAAGGTGCGAAGTGATGCTTCAAGAAGCCTAGTCATGATCCATTGCACCCAGTAGTACCAGCCCCACAATTATATTCCACATCTTAAGCCCATAGATACCAGTGAGAATGGGTTCACACCTGCGCTTGAGTCCGTCCGCTGCTAATCCGAGTGAAAATCTCGGGGAATGGGATCGGCATAGGATACCGACAGGTTAGCGACGCATTGGTTAAAAACCCATTCATTTGAATGGGTTTTTAAAGCAATGCGCGGGTGTGCGCTTACACCCTCTGCGCTGTGAAGCCGTTTTTTTTCGTCGGACACGAAGTCCTGCATGTCCGACTTTGTTTCCGATGAAAAAAAATCGATTCGCAGCGCAGAGGGTGTAAGCGCACACCCGCGCATTGCTATAAAAACCCATTCAAATGAATGGGTTTTTAACCAATGCGTCGCTAACCTGTCGGTATCCGATGCCAATCCCGTTCCCCGAGATTTTCACTCGGATTGGCAGCGGACGGACTCAAGTGCAGGTGTGAACCCACCCTGAATTCAAAGAAGAAGGAGGTGTCTGACGCCCTTTGTGCCCGCACATGTCACACGTCACTAAGGTCCCTGAGCTAGTTCAATTGTTAGGTTGTGTCCCTCTGGGTGCCAGCTTTGTAAATCTGGATTATAGTACCCATTTCTATTGTAAATATAAGGCAGGAATAAACTTTGTAAAACGTAAATGCCAGTGAGATATTGTAGATATTGTTGTATTTGTATTTGTATCTGCTTATCTTTGCTGCTGTAACACACTGAATTTCCCCATTGTGGGACTATTAAAGGACTATTATTATTATTATTATTATTATTATTATTATTATTATTATTATTATTATATATATTGTATAGAGAAATTCCATCAGAGAGAACAGTGTGCATTCAGTTTCCAAAGGTTGTTGCCATATTCAGGATTAATAAGATAGCGATGCATGTATCCATACATATTGATAACATCCATTGCAATATATGAAAATATTACTGCGTGCAGCTGTCAAAATGTGAATTATAATACACTCCATACTGTAAATGTGAATTAAAATATGACATTAAAATTGCACTGGAGACTTCCCATCTGTTTCCCCAGTTTTTTTTTTTAGTACATCTATTCAGAGATACTCTGCAGTTTAATGCAGTCAGTAAATATCAAGGTCACATTTATATAAAACTACCATGACAGGTATTCAGAAGGAAGAATCAGAGAATGACTAAGATGTGAGCAAATAAAGCTCTGACATGTCGCTCCATTATACAAAAAGATTTGAATCTCCAAGATATATCAAAAGACAGCAAAGCAGACAATGCATTAAAAAAATGTAAGAAATGGGGGGAAAAATTCATTTTCTGTTGTCGAGCACTTCTATAGTGAATCTCTACACGCTTTTAACTCATTTTATATTCTACTTCCCTCCTACACTGAAAGTTAGCACTCACTTTTAATGGAATTCTATTCTTCTATGACATCTAAGTATGAACATTTACCGCACATGTAATGCATAGACTGCCTTTATATACAGAAGTTTGTCTGTACAGAACATGTTCAAAAATAACAATGCTTAGATGTTGGTTACAAAGTGCATTTCTAACATGTGAATGGATCCACCTTGTTGGCTCAGGAGCTGATGTTTAGGTCTTGTAACCAGAGATACATCTACAATACATGACTCTTTATTTTATATATCAGGCTCCCACATCCACTTCACTCTGAGTAGAGATGAGTGAACCAGGATTTGACCCAAGTTTTCTAAAACTTTTGGTATCAATTCAAACCCGAAACTTTTGGGGTTCACCACTCATGAATTACTATTCAGACCTCAGAGTATAATAAGCGGAGAACCATGGGAGGTGCAGAAATAAGGTAAACTCTTATCCTTGCCTCACCTCTTCTGGGCTTTCCTCTTTGTTGGTTTCACAGCCTGTTCCGACCTTCTGGGTATTGTCACAGGTTGCTAGGGCACATCGACATCATGACACTCACTTTAAAGTAGCATGATGTTGATATGCCCCATAAGAATGCTGAGGCCCAATCACAGGTCTTTGTGAATCCCTGGACCACGTGACATCAGGCTGGAGGGAATGCAACATTCAGATGGATATTTGGAAAAACGAATATTATGAGGTTCAACAATCTCTACTGTTGGGGAAAGTTAAGGTCATGTTACACTAAGTTCACACTAGAGTTAGAGTTTCAGTTCTTCTGCTTCGGGACCGATAAGTGGAAACCCTATCCGCTTAAAAAGTGGTTACCCATGGAAACCCATGGACACCAGGTTTCCGCCCAAAACCAGAGCATATTTTAAGCAGAATGGGGGATGGAGTCCCCGAATGGTCCCTGAATGCTAGTGTGACTGAAGCCCTATTCCCTTTCCCATGCATAGCCCATCTGATAGAAGAACATGGGGGAATAGTATGACCTATCTGCACACTTTGTGAGGCAATGGTAACAATCAACAAGCATTACTGTATGTGCTAAGGTTCAGATAGATGGGATTTCTGAAGTAATGTCCTTGACTGTGCATGTATGTACTGCACATGTGTTGCTGACATATTTGCAGTGCTAAAGCTGAAAGCAGCCCGAGTGGCCTCCATATTTAAATACATGACATCCACTGTACTTTTACGGTGGATGTCAGGAAGGAGTTAATTCTTGTAGTTTAGCTAAGCATGAATTTATGGCTGGAGATGGGTCACTGACTCCGGGCTTTAAGAATATGTATAGTTGGGTATCATCTGCATAGCAGTGATAGGCCAAGACATGATTCTGGATTAATTTGCCTTTTGGAAGTATGCAAACTGCAAACAGCATTGGGGATAGCACCGAGCATTGTGGAACTTCATATTTTGAGGGGACTGGTGATGATGATAATGAGTCTTTGTGGTCTGTCAGCAAGGAAGGAGCTAAACCACTGAAGAACTTTGCCATCAATTCCACTAATCGAATCTATGTATTAGGATCTCATGGTCAACTTTGTCAAAAGCTATCTAATAGAAAGAGATGTCTAAGGGAATTAGGATGGCGCATTCGCCTCTATCTATGGCCATGAGCAGGTCAATTAGTACTTGTATAAGTGCTGATTCAGTGCTATGTTTTTCCTGAATCCTGAGAGAAAAAATGCCATAGACGCCATCACCAGATAGCCTGGTATCTACTGTAGTTGGCTAGACAGATCTGTAGCTACTTAAGGCATCAGGGTCCATAGAGAGCTTCTTTAGAAGGGGGTTTATGATGGCTGCCTTCAGTAGAACCATTAACTATGTTCTTTATTTCCAGAATGAGTGGGTCAGGACATTCCAGGAGGAGTGATGTTGGACCTGGGTCCAGTTCAGATGTTCTGCATAGGCTCTAAAGAATGTTTGTAATCTTGTCCTGTGTTCAGATGAAGCAAACCCTCAGAGAGAACCGGGAGGGAAATTATTATACTCAGGGTATAATAGCTGGAGGCCCAGGGGAGGTGACAAAAATAACCTTCAGTTACCTCTTTCAGGCCTCTAGCGCTCTGTCTCTTCATCCTCACGGCATCTGGTGCTCTTCCATAATGCATGCTCCCCTTGGTCACTGCTGAGGCCTGTGACATGGGCACGCCGAGCGTCAAGACGTCATTAGCATACATACTATTTCTCTGCCATGATGATGGCTCTATCCCTAGGTGGGCAGCATTGTTTTACTGGCCCACCCAGGTAACACAGGATCCTCCAGTTGGTCCAGCAAAAAACACCCAATATTGGAATACTACAGTATACTACCTAGGGGTTGTTAGAGGGAGGTCCCCAGAATCATTTTATCTGGTGGGCCCAAGGAATCTCTCAATCACACTAGTGACTGGTGGGGTACATGGAAACATTGTTGATATGCTGTTGTTACATCACAGTATGCACTATTCTCCTTTCATCATTCGATTTATGTTTATGTTGTAATTGAGAAAATTCTTCTCTCAGCTATGTCATTTTGGTTTCGTGTTATTCAAAATTTAAATAAAAATTACTACAATATAATTGGTAAAAATAAGAAAAATATGACCGTTTTTGTTCCTGATCCAGCAATCTTGAATAAAAAATTCAGAATTTAAATTAGAAAATGCAAATCATTTATTAGAAAAAGAATGAAAAGGAGCCATCCTAGAGGACATGGCTATTAGGTTCATCTAATAAAATTGCATGGCTAATTTTCCGTACATTTTTTCAGTCCTGAATTATGAATCATACATTTTTCTGGCACTTTGAACTTCAAAATATCATTCCTGTTCTTCATATGTAGGCTACTTTGATGCATGGCTTAAATCACGTTACTGTGCTATATACATTACACAGAATACATGCTTATGAAAAAAAAAAGGTTATCAATGTAATGTGCTCAAGCGTTACCAACAAACCTAGAAAATATGAATTGCTTATATAAAATATTCAATGTTTTTATTCATTCTATTTACTTATAATAATATATTAGGTATTTTGAAAACTACAACAAGGAGAGATTTTTATCATTTGAGTTAAATGTGCTCCATATTTTGGTTGCCATTTTTGTCCCATAAATTGTGCAAAATTTATTAACCCCTCCTGCACAGTTATTTTTAGTTTCTTACTCCCTATCTTTCAAAAGCCATACTTGTTTTCGTTTTTCACTCACAGAGATGAACAGGATACATTGTACTTCATAATAATGCTATTTATTAGTCCATAAGATGTACTGAGAAGCTAAGAAAAAAATCAGAATGGCGCAGAATCTATCCATTGAAGTTAGTAACATATTCCACAGCGATGATAATGGGACACCACTAGCCCCTCTGTTTATATGAGCTTCATAGGAATGAACAATATTTTATTTATTTACCTAATATTGACCTTTTGAGCCATTTTTGCTATTATTATGTTGAGGGAGAACACTATCTCCTGTTTGCACTGTGAGATATCAATTACGGTTATGGACCTTCCTTCATCCATGAACTTTGACTTGCATTGATTGTCAGTATTTTGTGTTTTATATACTGGTCTGTTACCTTGTTCTGAATGTATAGATATGTCCACACTCCGATGCCTAATATGGCTAAAGATTCCAATTTTTCTTGAAATCAATTCAGGACTATATCACAACACCCTAACAAAAGCCTTCAAAGGCTACGTAGACACATAGACGATAACTAATAATAATAATAATAATAGTCCTTTAATAGCCCCACAATGGGGAAATTCAGTGTGTTACAGCAGCAAAGATAAGCAGATACAAATACAAATACAACATGTACAGGAATGTTCCAAGGTGAGAGGCATTACATTAATAGCAGACAGACAGATAGGACGTAGCAGGGGGGGGGGGGATTTAACAGGCAGAGAGATATTTCAGTTCTCTGTGTGTAATGATCTCCGCTTAGGTCGGTGTTGGTTGTACAGCCTAACCGCGGTGGGGAGGAAAGACTTCCGATAGCGCTCCTTCTCACACCTAGGGTGGAGCAGTCGGTCACTGACAGTACTGCTCAGCGCGATCACAGTCTCATGCATGGAGATGGGACTTCTTCTTCTGCATGGAGCTCAGCACGGACAGTATCCTTCTGTCACCCACCACCTGCACTGGGTCCAGTGGGCTCCCCAGGACAGAGCTGGCCCTTCTAATCAGCTTGTCAAGTTTATTTCTGTCCCTGGTTGATATACTGCTCCCCCAGCAGGCCACTCCAAAGATCACATCACTTTGTGAGAACTTGTCATGAAACCATGTTGCATTAAGAAAAGCTGCTTAAATTGTGATAAACATATCTAGACACGTCCAGCCAAGGCTCCCAGACTGGTCATAAAACACTTAGTAATACAAATAAAGAAGCTCATTCATCTTTTCTAGAGATGAGTGAATTGGTTTCAAACAAATCGTATTAGTCTTGAATTTTCCAAAAGTTTTTGGTTCATGGACCCATGACGTCACATGTCATGATCCCCCGTGGTCCATGATATCACCCAAGAGACTGTAAGAGGCGAGAATGAGACTCAATGGAGCAGTGGATGCCACAAGGGAGTCCAGGAAACGTGTGGGAAGGTGAAGAATACCCCAGAGTATAATAATAGCACTTCTGGTTTGAAACCACTTAAAATTGTCCTTGGTTTTCTGATCTAGGCAACACTTGTTACTAGACCACAATCTTTCCCAGTAGATTTTAATGTCAGAGAAGATGACAGATGTTTTTTAAGGTTTCCAGAGAATCAGAAGGTAGAATAATGAAGTCTTTAGCAAGGAGTTTGTTGTCAAAGAAAACATATTGTTTGCACTTTGTTTGAAAGATATTAAATCATTTTCACAGTTTTAATTTTTGATGCTAAAGTCAAAAATAATAATTTTATTGTACGTTAGGTGTTGATTGTTCTCTTCTCACAGTGAGATCCTTCAAGATGTTTTATCGCAAAATAGAAGGGTGTTTTTTCTTTCCTTCAGTGTATTTCCCAACAACGAACAGAATTAGTTGTGCCTTGGGGGAAGATGCCAAATAATTTATTTCAATAATTACTTGTCAGTTCACCATCTCTAATGAAACTAATGGAAATACTATGCTTTATGTGTTATTTACTTTAAATGACATGCACAAGAAAAACTACTGCCTTGAAATTTCATAACAGTTTGTACAGTCATAAAATTGAGAGGCTGGTTTTAAAATATGGCTTGCAATGTTTGCAATGGTTAACATTAACCCCCCTCCCCCTTACTATTATTACAGAATACAATGTCATTGGGTACCTTTAAAACCCAACAATCTAAAGTGATGCTAAGGTGGTTGCAGGCTGGTAATTTTAGGTTGGAAAGGGCCAATAACCATGGATATTCCCACTGATAATACTAACCTGCAGCTGTTGGTGTTACGTTGGCTGATTCTGGAAAAAAGTGTAGGGTGACTTTTTGAAGTTTACAAAAAAGAAGTTGCGAGACCCCCTTCTTTTCATAACCAGCCATAGTAAAACCAACAGCTGCAGGGAAGTGTTATCATGGTGAAAGATCCATGGTTACTGCAAATGCAACTCTCCCGGTACCTTCAGATGGTCAGTTTCTGATGGTACCTGGCTCTTCCCTAACCCCTAGTGGCATTGGGTACTGGATTGCTGCTATACCATGAGTCTAATAAACATGACATAATCAACAGCTTCTTCATGCTACAGCCTATTCATACAGCTGATCTTCTGCAGCCCAAGAAATTGGACCCCACCAACCACAAATTGATAACATAAGTCCCAGAAAACCCCTTTGGACTTTCTCAATCATATTTCTAAGTTGCGGTTCCTGAAATAGTCTATAATTTGCAGCAGGTGGACTCAAGGGACTGTAAGGAAGAGGTCTTGATGCATCTAGTCAGGGTTAAAGAGGATAATGTCAGTGGAAACAGCAAGGGTCAAAATCAATGGATTAATCTACTGCTTGGAACAAAACAGTCTAAAGTACTATGTACTGTATGTGAATAGCCCCAACCCAAATACTTAAAAATCTCATATCATTGTACATACCTCATCTATTATTTAGATAACAGTTTTTAAGCAATATCCAGTAGAAAATGACTCTATGTGCTATCTAGTTTGTACTGTTCTAGACCTTTGCCCTCTTTGCATTTGGCATTTGGGATATATGGCATAGTCATACTTTACAGCAGTATTTGTGAAACAAAATCCAGAAATGACAGATTTTTCTTGTTGCCGGACACAAATTTCAACTCTTACAATAGCAGAGTGTTTTTCAAGCTTGGAAAGCTCGCAAAGACCCAACTGTTGTAAGGTTAAAAATGTTGCCTGTCTTCATAATTGACTTTTGTAGTCTTAGGATTTTTGGACACTGTATTTAGCACCTGTGTCTCTCTCACTGCCATAGAAAAATAATACTTACAGATGTTGCAAAGTTTAACATAGCAGTCATACAAACTTGACTTTTTTCAATAGCTTGTGTTCTGTGAATTTACCTTACAATTGCATGTTATCGGATTCAAGTCCCAGACTGTTACATCTGAAGGCATTAAACCTATGTCATAGCTATGGAGATGTGTTTCCAAATTAACTGTCGCTTTAAAGGCCACACAGTTACAGGTCCATCAATGTATTTCTGTATTGATTTTCCCTTCACTATTTTATGTCTTTACACCCAGTGGTGCTACTTTTTTAAAACACCATTGTAAACTGCTCAAACTGCAGTAGATAATCTCAGAGATTGATGCTTTTAATTACATTTCAATAATGGAAGTACACACTATAGTTAAATGCTTCTATTGAATTTCACCAAAATGTACTGCCAATTGTATTTAAGCGAAAGATATGTATCTTTCCAGGCAATTATATACTGCATCTAGATTAGATTTCTGGTGTATTTTACTCAGTTAATGTCTTGTTTGGAAAAAAAGCTTAGGATGACATAATTTAGTAAACCAATATGCATAGTACTGTATATCTAGAAATGACTTTATAGCATGTTAAAAGATTGAACCTATATGGAAGATTGGACTTATTTAGAAGAATCAATGGAAATCATATTATTTTGGCATTCTGTCCATATCTGAAAAAAGACAAGATCTAATTGAAACTCATCACTTCCTGTTCTGGAGTCTGGTACCACCAAGCATGAGCCATGTTGTAATAACTACCAGCACTGTCAATTACAGATGTGTCCTTTCTCACCCATCTTCTTGGTTGGGCCTATCTATTTGTGTATCGCAAGTAGAGATGGTAGAACCTCCCAAGATTTGCTTAGTTTCAGGTGGCACCGGTCCCTGATTCGTTTTGGGTTGAACAAGTTTGATAAGAACCAGAAGTGAAATTATTATAGTCTGGGGTGAAAACCCAGGAGAGGCGTAAAAAATAAAAACCATTTATACTCACCTTCCCTCACCTCTTTTGGGCCTCCTCGTGGCATTCATCTCCTCGGTCTCCTCAGTGAAGTCATACACCTGAGGTCACCACTGAGGCCTGTGATTGGGCCTCAGCATTGACAGAGGCATGCTGAGCATCATGACATCATGAAGATCAGCGTGCCCATGTCACCATTGTGGCTCAATCACAAGTTTCAGCAGTGACCCCGGGCATTGTAAAGCAGAAATATTGTAAATTGTAATTTGCGTAGTATAACTGTCTCAAAAACATACATTTTCAAATTTTGAAAATTACAAATGATTCTTAATTTTCACTAGATTTCCATTTTTTCAGAAACCATAACATAAACCATATTGATGGTATATCATATTGTATATTACTATTTAAGTGAAATACAATGTGTCACGAAAAAACAGTCTCAAAATCATTTGGTTAGGTTAAAATATTCCAATGTTATTACAACATAAAGTGATACATGCCAGAAAATGGGTCTGTGTTTAGAAATCCAAAAACTGGCTGTGGCAGGAAGGTATTTGTATGGCCACCTTATGACTATACTTAGTTTAGACAAAGACAATCCACTGACTACTGGGGAGTCCACCATCCTCTTCTGTTACTGTATCACATATGGATGTTTAATTTATTTTATAAAATAAACTTGCCACTGTTATCGATTGGCAAACCTTGTGAGATATGTCTCACAAATATATTTACTAGGTTCGTCCACAAGTTTCTGAATTGGAAGTGTTGTTCAAGGGTCTATTCAGACCCCAGATTATAATAATTGAAGGCCGAGGGGAAGTGAGGAAAAATAATAAACGGTCATACTCACTTCTCCTGGGATTCATTGTTCAGTCTTCTTTCCAAATGTCTTCATCCTCTTACAGTCACCTGGATAATGGCTGAGGCCTGTGATTGGGCGTCAATGGTCATGTGGGATGTGTGAATGTCATGATGCTTTGACACTTTGATCCCAAAATATAATAATTAGTAGGTGGCAAAACCTAAAAATCTTGACTTCAGCCATATCCATGAAACATGGTTTGCTCATTCCTAGCCACAATATAATCCTGATAACCATAGATACCTTGATTTACATTTGTCTGATGATAGTCAGCCTAGATTCTGCAAATATGGATACATGAATTCATGCATAAACTAGAAAATAGAGTAATTATATGATACACATTATACAGGCAAGCTGTATGATGTGTGAAGAGGACTGACAAAATATGGCCTTTATATAATACCTTGGCTGACACTTTACAATATGTGAATAATGAGTGAAAAAATAAGAAATTAATACTAGGATATTGGATACATGAGAACAGGATGAACATGTGATTTAATGTAAAAACAACCTATTCTTATTGGTCGATGTGATTTATTGTAGAAATACATTCCAGTCATTTTAGATGTTCATCAAGTGTCAGCCTTAACACTATGAGACAAAGATTTATACATTGTTAAAATATTCAGCACAATCTATGGAAAAATAATTTACTCCCTAATATACATTATGACCCTTTAAATCCAACAGCTGCACAAACAATCCTGGATTTTCCAGTAAGCCATGGGGAAAGTGAAGATGTACATACAAATATAATTAACGGTGTGTATTCATATGTAAATGACAACACTTTACATGTTAATTAGATGATCACAGTTTTGTGCTAATGGGAGTAGGGCAGGGGAAGCCTATAGAGGGCGCTAGATGCTACAAAAAGTGCATTGCAATATTATGCTTTATTGTGTAAGGGTATGCAAACATTTTAACTCTTTAAGTTCAGGAACTAGCATAATTTTCTATTTTTGCCTTACTACATTCCTAGGTCCATAACATTTCTTCCACTCATATTGCATATTGGGAGGTCTTGTTTTTTTGTGTTTTGGGCTATACATTTTATATGTAGTTTTGTACCGAATTTGTATGGGTGCCTTTAGATTACATACATTGTTTAGACAGACCCATTCAGAGTTTTCAACTGGGGTCCACCATCCTCTTGTGTTACTATATCTATCACCTTAGGATATTTAATATATCTTGCACAATATTTAGAGAGCCATAACTTTTTTTTTGCTTATGTTGCTGTGTTTTGGCATGTATGTTTTGTATATTGTTTTTTGTAACATTCAGCTTTTCATTTTTATCCGTTTTAAAGTAATATGCAGAAAATACCATATTGGAAAAAGTTATTATTAGAGATGAGCGAATTGAAGCTGCAGAAGTGGAATTCGATCCGAATTTCAGGAAATATTCGATTCGCATTGAATCCAAATTTCCTCCCGCTTTATGGTAATGATTCACATTTAGTTCAAAATGGCTGCTGTACATATTAGGACATGGGGCAAGGAACTCTGGGAATGCAGGATCATCCACAATGCCATGTGGGCAGCCAATCAGCAGCCAGCCAGCCCTGTGATGTCACATTCCTTTAACCCCTTTGCAAGCACAAACGGTATGTTTGACCACTGCATCCAAGATGTTAAATCTCCCGATCAGTTATGAAGCAGGGTGTTAGCTGTGACTGACAGCTTACACCCTGTTCCATAACCGATCGGGGGTTTTAACACTTTGGATACCACTGTCAAACATGACTGCGGTATCCAAGGGGTTCCGCCCACCCCGGCTCTCTACAGCCAATAAATAGCTGTTTTTGTTACGCGATTCGCTGCGATTTAATTCGGATCGAATAGAATCATATCGCGAAATTCGCCGAAGTTGCCAAATCGAATTTTTGAATGCTTCACTCATCTCTAATTATTATGTGCTTATGTTTATGGATTTTATAACAAATTATTTTATTAAACTTTATTTACTTTTTTTGCTCCCCAAAGGGAAATTTTATTTAATTTTTACTATATTATTTTAATACATATATAGTCCAATGCATTACAGCTTGTGCATATAAAAAGTAAGGGTCTACCTCACTTATGATCAATTTGGTGGGTCATCATGCTAACACAACTACTTTTGCCCCTGTGAACAAAGTAACCAGAGGTGCTTTGGAAATCTGCCAGGGGCCACGACACTGATTGGGAATACAACTACATGCCTTCATGCAACATTATCTGAGTCCTTAGGATGTTTTATGTCTTTTGGCACAAATTATTTTGTAGGGGTGCCCCGAGGAAATTCTTTTATTTTCAGGGGTGCCCTAAGTCTGAAAAGATTGGGAAACACTATACTAAATTACAGCTAGAGTCCCCTAGATGACCTAAGGCATGGCAATCTTGATAGATGGAGTGTATTGGGATTTAATTGTCATCATGATTTCCCATCCTTTTTCTTTATTTGCCCCAACTAGTGTCATTGTGTCCTGGTTATACTCTGTGACTTTGGATCAATAAGGACTTAACATCCTATTTTATAACCACAAATGTAATTTGAATAATTTTCTGTGGTTAAAATAACTCACAAATTGCATTGCTAAAGAATATTTCATTACTTAATTGGCAAATATTTATTGGAATATGTACTGCAGTCAATTCATTCTGGGTAGTCGTTCCATTACACAGGAATCAGAGTAATTATTATTGAACTAGGATTTACAGTTACCGTTTTTCAGCTACAAAGCAAAATGTACTTAAAGGAACACTAAATGTACAAAATACAAAGTCTTTAC
The DNA here is from genome assembly GCA_947044405.1 of Leptodactylus fallax. Lineage (NCBI taxonomy): Eukaryota > Metazoa > Chordata > Amphibia > Anura > Leptodactylidae > Leptodactylus > Leptodactylus fallax. The sequence continues at coordinate 1,763,339 of CAMRHE010000173.1, read as the reverse complement.
CATTCTTCTACACATTTCCTTATCTGATTTTATCCTGTCCTATCTCATATTGCAATTTAAATTGTGATAGATTTATAAAGAATTCTACATAAATCAATCCATTTTGTCTCTCACAGTCTCAAAAAGTTATCTCTTGCTTTAAAGCAACTGGCTGCAGAAGGATCCTCCGCCCATGTCTTGTCTGCACTAAAAGACCAGACATGTAAAAACCCATCTTAGGCTACGGCCCCACGTTGCGGAAAAGCAGCTTTTTTTGTTGCAGATTTTTTTTAAGCCAAAGCCAAGAATGGCTACAAAAGGAATGGGAAATATATAGAAAGTTCTTACACTTCTCCCTTCTGCTCAATCCACTCCTGGCTTTGGCTCAAAAAACCGCAACAAAATCTTCAAAAAAAAAAAAAGCTGCTTTTCGGCAACGTGGGACCGTAGCCTAACACTCAGCTGCCAGACTAAAAAAAAAGGGATCAAAGCAATCTAAAAAATATTTTCTATCTAGGGCAAAAAAATAATTTGGGAGATTGACAAATAGGTCAGTTTCTTGTTGAAACCTTGTTTTCTTTATTTATATATTTCTTGTTGCTTATATAAATTAGAATTGACATACTGTAATCTGTAGCATTGTACAGACAAAATCATCACTCATATCTAGATTTGTCTTGCAAATCTTTGCAAGGTTGGCACACAAGTTTCAGTTCAGATCAAACTTGTTTTCTCTTCAAACTCCAGAGTATAATAATCCGAGGCTCCGATGACAGCTCATACTCGCCCTTCCTCACTTCTCTATGGCTCCGTTGTGGCATCCCGTTTTTGCTCCCATTCTCTTCCATCCTCTTTGGTAATGTTAGCAGCCCTAGGTCAGAGGCCTGTGGTTCTGCACCTCCCCGGGCCTCCAATTATTATATTCTGAAGTCTGAACAGTATAATAATGATTCATGGGTAGTGAACCACAAAAATCTTGGGTTCAGCTGAACCCAAAATTTTTGAAAAACTACCATAATGGTTGCTATTTTTTATGATCACCAATCAGCTTTGGCTCTTTATGGTGAGGCTTAGTTTTAGAACAGGGGACTACTTTTAAGAATGGTGGGCGCTCCAGAGTTGGGTACGCCTTCAATGTTTATAAGAGCATAAGGACAAAAATTTTCTTAATAGGACAACCACCTTCCCTTCAATAGTTATTGGGGCGCATGGACAACCATTTTAATTCTAGCTGCTGCTAAATGTCAAACTAAAAAAAATTCTTGTCTGGCCCACAGCTATCCCTCTCAAGTCCACCAGTGAAAAACACTGCCAAACCCTTCTAGTAATTGCTTATCTCCCATGGAAACAAAGGATTAGGCATGTTGAGAGCTAACATGCCCGATCATTTTTGTTTCTAATATTTGTCTGGGGAAATTCTAGTGATCCTTTCACACATGAGATGGTTAGCCAATTGCGTTGAAATTGGGAGGTTTGGACAACATTTCCCTAACGTGTATGGCTTTTAGGGTATCTAAAGTATTTTTTAATTAATTGAGTCATCCATTAGACATTTTTTAATGGATTAGAGATGCAATTCCATTCTTCTACAACAGAGTGTGCTGTTTTAGCGTGATATAAAAAGAATCATAAATAGCAAATTTTTTTCCTCACAGGAATAAATAATGGGGATGATAAAAATTGTCTTCTCCATTTACTCTCCAAAATGCAAATCACACACACTGAGAATCGTCAAACCCGCAATGTATTGTGTTATCTCCACTACTCAGTATTTGTCTATGAATGATACATTCAGTTACAGAATCGTTTACTAAACACTAATTCTAAAGCCTGGACTACAATACAAAATCCACTGGGAAAATTGTTTCTTGGCCCTATTAAGAGATGGGTAATATATTCCGTATATTAGATATAGCTCTTTAAAAAGAAGTATACACTCCATTTTCTTTTTAGATGAAATTGCTTTAAAGCCTGTTGCACACTGCAGAACGTATCAGATTGTCTTCAGTTTTATTCTATTGAAAATTCATTATGAAGAAGCTTTATTACTTATGAATATTATTACAATGTTTCAAATTCTCCACTCTTCAATTATAGTGTTGGAGAGAAAGGGCTTACAGCAATCAATATGAGAGATACTGAGAATACTTGAATGCTTCAAATAAAATTACTTTAGACTGGCAGCAATCAATAGGGATGGAAGAAAGAATATTCAAGACAGGGGTAACAAAATACTAACTGCAAGAAATCAATATAGAAAACAAAATCATTTTAATGGCCATGACCTAAAATGTAATATAGCTGGATTATTAAGTACTATTTGGAAGATTTTATAGGTAATCTGTTATTACAAAATGCCTACTAAATGTCCTACCATACTGTTCAAACTGTAAACTTTTTAAAACATAGACAATTTAAAAAATCCATTTTTCGTGTCATTTATACAGAAAAAAACCCACAAAGTATTCATGACAGGGTAACGCTTCCTGTTTTCTATAGATGTTTCCATATTTAACTGATCTCAAGTTTGGTTAAAGGAGTTTTCCCATGAACATAGCTATATTTAGATTTGAATAAAGTTAAAAATTAAACATTTTTGCAAATATAAGTAATTAAAAATTTTGCACAGTTTTAAAAATTTTCTTTAACCATCTTAGTTGCGACAGTCTGTTGTTTTGATCGGTTGTCAATGGATACAACAAAGAACTTTCTATGGTCTGGGTCGTGTCAGAAATCCAGCCATGATTTCCTTATTGTTACTGGGTCATTAGGCAGGGATTGTCAGAATCCTGATGTAATTTTCTAATTTACCACCAGTGGCCGCTGTTTCACTCACTCTGAACTATTGCACTTCCACTCCTCACCACTGGATGTGCTGTGTTTGTCTTAGGATCTGCCCTTAACAAAGATGGCCAATGTGTGATGATTTGAAGCCATCTTGTTTCCTGTTTGGGCCTACTTATACCCATGAGGCAATTCAATCATTGTTCAAGTATTGTGACCAGTCTCCTGCTCCTCAGAACTGTCTTTCCCAGACTGGTTCTACTCTTATTACTGTATTATCCTTGCGATCTTCACTTCAAGCCGCACCACGGACTACAACTCTACAATATCTAACTGCACCTGCTTTCTTCCATCTGGCCCCTGGATTCCAGCCGTGATTACTAGTATTGTAACAGGGATACTACGAGCATGAGACGTTATTCTTAACTTTGTAAATATTATTATTAAGTAGAATATGAGCTTTGGATATTTGGGATTCTTTATATATTTACTGTATGAATTGTGGGTTTTGCTTTTGGAAATTTGCACTTTGTCTGTGGGGGCTATATGTGACATTGTATATCAGCATATTGACTACTTATATAACACAACAGTAATGTTATATGTCCCTATGTACCACACTGTGCTTTGTGTGTTTTTAATTGTTTTAATTGCATTCTGAAACTTGATATATCATGGATTTTTGATTTTATATCATCATGGATTTGATTTAGTAAAGATTGATTTATATTGGATTATTAATTTTTGGGTTTAGGGAATATTTGTTGGTTTTTGAGTATTAGTGATTTAGGGTTCCCTAATTTCTTTACATAGAAATTTTCTGCATTAGGTATATTATGAGAACTGGTATGCTTTTTTATTTATCTAAATCATGAGAAGATAATCCAGACGTAATAAAGGAATCATGGTTGGGTTTCAGAGTATAGATATTTCCTGCATTGATGGATGTATCCATTCCATTGGCAACCGTTCAAAATAACAGACAGTCACCATTAAGATGATTAGAGAAAATCTTTAAAATACTGCAACATTTTTAATTATTTATTTTTGCAAAAATTTTTACTTTTTATTGTCTACAAATTTAAATATCGTTTTGTTCATGGGAAAAACCATGTAAAGATTCTAACTCTAACAATATCATGACATGCTAACAAAAGCCTTGAAAGGCTGTAATTATCCCCTCCCCCAAGGTCCGTGGTGGCGAACCTATGGCACGCATGCCAGAAGTGGAACTCAGAGCCCTCTCTAGGGGCACCTAGATTGTACTGTGTGTGGGCCACCGTGGAGCATATTGAACTGTGTGGGGACCACCGTGGAGCATATTGGACTGTGTGGGGACCACTGTGGAGCAGATTGTACTGTATGGGGGCCCTTCACTATTTATATCACACAGTATCTGTTTTATAGCAGACGTGATATTATTACAGGTTGTAATAACATTTCATGTCACTATAAAACAGATCATGTGTGATGTAAATAGTGAACATTAATTGTTCAAAATTATGCCAAATGCAAACTATTACCTTTCAGTACAATGTTGTTTGTATTATTGAAAGCTCTGTAAAGCCCCATTCACACGACCATATTTTGGGGTCCTTAACTATCCGCAATTGTGGATCCGCAGAGTATTAAGGTTAAATTGCCGTTTTGGCACTTTGTGATAAATTAGTGGGTTTTGGTTTGCAGTTTGGGCACTCTGTCACTAAAAGGTTCGCCATCACTGCCCTAGGTAGTCACACATAGACACATATAGGATAGTTAGCATATCACTTTGTGTTGTGTTTAGAAAAGCAGTTTAAGTTGCGATTCACATATCTGGACATGTCCAATCAAGAGGTTCGGTAGGGGAGAACATATCTGTATATATGACTCTGTAGTTTGTGCTTGTTACTTTTGTTTGTTTTTTAATCCATAAACTGCACCACTTCACACGCCAATAATACTATAAGCCAAACTTATTCTACTGGTATCTCATTTCTGAGCTCATCATGGTCAAAGTCCATGACAAATTCTAAAATATTACTCATTTTAAGTAACCCCTATACCATTAAAATAAGCATAAAAGTAGACTGGTGCAGCTAGAGACCGAAATCTGCAACATATCTTTGCTTGAATCACAGCTGAATCCTTCTTAACCAAGCCTCACCAAAATATAGTTAACCATGTTTGTTGTTTTTTGTCCTAGATGTCTGGATCTCTAGAAAAGAAACAAGTGAGTAAATTAAACATTGCACTACTGTTATTTTTATTGCCATTAGGAATATTATTTTACTACATTCAGAGAACAAGATGTAGATAATTTTTTGCTATTCTACAAAGGTATGCAAATGTGTTCACAAATATCCTGAACTCATATATCTGAATTGCTACCAGTAAGATGTAAAACTGTTTCCTCTAAAAATACAGTAAATAAGATATTTGTGTTTTGATGAGATCACATAGTCGGCGTTTTATTGGTCTCTTTTTGACCTCAAATATCTTTGCAGGATATTGTACAATTTCCTTGCACATTTTTATATAACACTTACCGTATATACTGGCGTATAAGACGACTTTTTAACCCCTTAAAATAATGGCTACAGTGGGGGGTCGTCTTATACGCCGGATATACGGGGGCCGCACTGTGTGAGGTGTTTTTTTCCCCGTCAGCGCGTAGAGAGCCGCTTCCTGGGACCGCCGCGCATGCGCGGCAATCCGCCTCTCACAGTCATTAGAAGAGGCTTAGTACGCGCTGACGGGGCGGCGCGCTGTATGCTAATGCAGCCTCCTCATCACAGCGGTCGGCGTCACAGAGCTGGGGGTCACAGGCGGCACTTACAGAAGCATGTCGGATCTTCATTAATATCACAGCATGGATGCGAGGGGAAAGCTGGCGGTGCAGTAACGCCAGATTCCCCTCGCATCCATGCTGTGATATTAATGAAGAGCTTAGCTTTACCGTACATGTTTGAAACAACCTTATGTTTATAAGTGACAGTTTTGCTGCTATATACAGTACCTGCATGTCATATGCATTTGAATTAAAATTAACATGTTGAAATCAAAGCAGACTTTTTTTTCATTTGGGAGAGGGGTAGTCTTATACAGTGAGTATATACCAAATTCTATATTTTTAGGGCAGAAGTTGGGGGTCGTCTTATACGCCCAGTCGTCTTATACGCCGGCATATACGGTATATTTTGTGGCGGAAAAAGATTTAAATTGGATCGTAAATGTTTTTAGAGATATTTGTATAATATTTGTATTTAATAAGTTGTATTATTTTTATTCAGCTCATTCCTGCGTCCCTTTGTAAAGGTATTGTACATGGGGAATTATTAAAATATATACCCACAGGAACAGCAAAGTAGTGTGATTGGATATAACTATGAACCTGGATGTTTAAAGAGGACCTTTCATGTCCTCATGCACTTGTGGTTTTACATACCGCTAGAAAACCGACAGTGCTCTGAATTCAGCGCACTGTAGGCTTTCCCATTATGTGTCCCGGGGCTGGAGATATCGGTGCCGATCTCTGCCCACTGTCAGAAGGGCGTTCCTGACAGTCTAGACTGGGCTAGACTGACAGTACTCATCCATAGACATATACTGGGGGGGGGGCATTCCTCACTGCTCAGTGTCTTCTCTGGGCGGTAAGGAATGCCCCCTCTGACAGTACAGGGCTATGAACGAGTACTGTTGGGGTGGGGGCATTCCTTACAGCTCAGCTAGACTGTCAGGAAGGCCCTTCTGACAGTGGGCAGAGATCAGTGCCAAAACAAATGGCACCAATAACTCCAGTCCCGGGGCACATAATGGGAAGGCCGACAGTGCGCTTTCTAGCGTTATATAAAACCGCATGTGCATGAGGACGTGAAAGGTCCTCTTTAAGATTATGTTCACATTTGAGCCGCAGTCTCCATTTGGAGACTCTGTTGCAGTCTCTGCTGAAAATCGTTAGAGAAAAAAGTCCCGCAAAGAGGACAGACACCCAAAGAGCCGCATTATAGTCTATGGGGTCCACTGGGCTCTGTGTGTGGCATCCCCCGACCTGGCTATGGCTGGGCTGAGGGTGATCTCTGTGCATTGTATTATTTCCTGTTGCTTCATAGCCTGTGTGACATAGCAGGGAGTCCTGAGTCTCACACAACACAGCGCCACCTAGTGAGCCTCACACATGCATCACACCTCCCATAGGATTGAATAGTAACCAAATGTCCAATGGGAGGACATCGCCTGGGAAAAGGGGAGGAGTCAGCTGATCACTGGGTCTCCATGGTAACACCCCTGCAGGAAGGTCCTGTGTGTGAGGAGTTAGAAGTGTGGAGTGTTAGGAGGAGGAGGTGAGGAGATAAGTGTGATGTCCTGTGAAGAAAGCAGTGAGTTTAGTGCAGGAATCTCAAGTCCTAGACAGGCCCAGGAAGGTTGGAGAGCTGACATACTCCAGCTATTCAGAAGATCCTGTCCCCTGTCTGCCTAGCCATCGCCCTGAAGGAAGTCAAGCATCATTATCTTGTCAGCATGAGACTGTGGAGAGAACATTCTGGAACACGTGCTCCATAGCCAGTATCACAGGATCCAGGGGCCAAGGCCAGACCTGTGGAATATCCTGCCACCCTGACTATTGCACCCCGAAACTCTGAGCTATCAGGACCACATAACGTGAGTGGGGAATATTATGTGCTAGTATCATGGTGGGCATCCTCCTATGAGCCAAATAGGAGCCCAGATGCTCCTTAGGGCTGTAACACTGAAGTATAAGGGGCTAGGAACACCTTTCATCAAGTCTACCCTGCACCCCAGGACTTTGCTGTGTCACCAGGCGTACCCCGTTGTTTTGTATTGAAGAAACTGTTTAAGCATTTGTGCCTCCACACCCATGGAAGTAAAAGTTCAACTTTACAACCGTTTCTGTGTCTGACTCTGCACCGACAACATCAGGGCGCCCCAAACACCACCAGTCGGCACAGTATAGGGGAAGCGCCCCGGGGGAACAATCACCACCAACATTTGTGCAGCCCCCTCATCACCGGTACCAGTGGTGGTAACGTGGGACAGCACCAGCGCTGTGCCCTCGTGCCCAGAGACCGTGACAAGTCTGCGCTGTTTGCACCCCGCAATCCCAACTGCAGCGTTACCTTCCATCTGGTCACCGCAAGAAAAACTGGCGTCACGAACAGGATACGGGTGTGTGCCATTTTGAGAAAGTCGCCACGAAAAGTGCGCCAAATTGTCTCCAGAGCATCGGTCTTTATTGTGGACTTTGCTAAGATCAAGTTTATTCCCTGAGAGTGCTTGCCACAAAGAGGGGGGAGCCCTATACCCCTGAAGTAAGCCCTAAAGACTGTCCTCTCAGTGTGTTACAGCCCTGGAAGAGTTAAAACGCCCAGGACTTGTTTGCTGCGCCACATCGCTGTGTAAGAACGCCCACAAAGGGTTAACTGTACCTTGCAAAAGTGCGGGAGATTTTTAGCACTGCCCATGAGGCCAGGAGACCCATCTGCCGCCATCTTAGGAGAGCCCAGAATGCTGAACGCAATGCTCCAGCGCACCCATATAAGAAAGTGAAAGGCGAACGTGCCAGCGCCATTTCTGACTCTCCGGTGCCGCATCACCGTCCCTGCTGTGCACCGCTGATCTCTGGTCCACGCTGCAGTTGCTGTCAGTGAGTACTGTGCCTCCCTGTCCTTGTCTTCAGTCCTCCCACGGTCCCAGCGAGTGTTTTCCGTGTACAGTGTCCGTGGGGAGTGCCACCATTAAAGAGGGGGGGCACACCGTCAGCCTGCATCACAGTGACTCTGTTAATAGCTACAGCATTCTTAAAGGGACAGCATTCCAAGTTGTAGTCTCCATTCCCTGCCAGCAAGCAGTTGAGTTTCTTAAAGAGACGGCGACCTAATTCCAGTCATACCTGCAAACAACATGACTGAGCAAAGTGACATTGTGCCATCTGTTTCTAGTGATCCAGCAGTGCCCATGACGAGCAGCCTACCATTCTCCATGCCATTTTACCCTGGCGCACCATGGCTGCCGCGCTACAAAGGGGAGGCGCATACCCTCAGGGACTTTCGTGAGAAGATGCTGTCTCTCTTCCAGTTCTATCCTCTGAATACAGAACAGCAGATACAGATCCTGCTGGGCCAGCTTGAGGGTGCTGCAGCTAGGGAGGTCAAATCCTGGCCTGCCTCTGACAAAAGAACCCCTGGGCAAATTCTGGACAAACTCCAGGTGAACTTTGACGTGCGATCTGTCTCCGAAGTAAAGATGCGCTTCTTTTCCAGACGACAACTACCTGGTGAAACCCTGCGGGACTATGCTTTATCCCTCCAAGAGGCGTTCAGAGCTGTGGTGCAAGTGGATCCACGTGAAAATGTGGACTCTGATAAAATCTTGCTTGACCGCTTCATAGAAGGGGCGGGTACCACATTGCTCCAGAGTCAGTTGCGAATGCTTGCTGCACAACATCCCAGCATCACGTTTGCTGACTTCAAGGCCCTTGCCATCCAGGTCTTGGGACAGGAGCAGCCCCAGCTGAGCCCAGTCATCTGTGCTCCCTCACCTGGACCCTCAACAAGCATTGCTCCAGTTGTCCTGCCACTACCTCTGGGTACCTCACCTGCTGCCCAAACTGCGCAGACTACACCAGCAGACTCCAGAGATGACCTTCTGGCCCGAGTGGATCATCTGACCCGTGCCATGGAACAGATCACCGTCCGTCTAGATCGTCTGACCCAGCTGTCTTCATCGTCCAGTGATCCTTTGCGAAGTCTCAACATCTCACCTGAGTCGCCACCCAGACGTCCGTCTTCAGTGAAACCTCCGCAGAGTGAGAGGCCATACTATACCTATTGCCATAGATATGGACACACCAGGCCTCAGTGTTTTCAGTTAAACGGGCCACCCCCCGAGGCAGCGGGCCGCCCCTCGGGAGGAAAGAAGAAGGGCCCAGGTGAATCTTCAGTGCCATTGTCACGCTTCGTCTCAGCCTGCCCACACATCACAATCCGGGTGAACGGCGTCCCTCTGACAGCGTTGGTGGACACTGGATCTCAGGTAAAAACCCTGCGCAAGCAGGTGTTCCTTGAACATTGGGACTTAGGTGTGTTGAATAGAACACCTGACACATGGATAAATCTGTGTGCCAGCAATGGACAGCCCATACCACAGCAGGGTTATTGGGAACCCACTATCCAGATTGGGGACTTGAAACTGCCTAGACGGGGTGTAATTGTCACTGATGTAGAGGATGATAGGTTTGCAGTTGTAATATTAGGCATGAATGTTTTACGCCATTGCTTTGCAGAAGTGTTGGATGCCTTGCATGCCTCTCTCCTTACAGCTTCTCCCAGTGACCAGCAGACCATTCAGCGGGCCATTCGTGTACTCAATGCCCAGCACAAGTTCGCCAACAAACAAGGTGAAATTGGTCGAGTCCGGATCCAAGATACCCGTCCAGTAACCCTACAGCTTGGAACAGAAACTATGGTGTGGTGCCGTGCCCGTCCGGGCATAGAAAATCAGGACTACGAGGCCTTGCTACAACCCATACAGGTAGATGGCCAACCACTTGTCATGGCTACACGCAGCCTTGTCACAGTTTCCAATGGACGTGTTCCTGTCCGCTTAGTCAACTTGGGCGATGCTCCCGTGAACCTCCACAAGTTCCACTCTGTGGCCCTGCTACACCGGTTAGCACCAGAAGACATTCTCTCTGGTGATTCTACCGCCACACAGCGTTCCACCCAAGCTGCTGAGAACATTCAGAATGGAGCCACGAAGTCCTGGTGGGATGAATTGAACGTGGGAGACGCCAATACCCCTATAGAGCACATCAATGGGGTTCGCAATGTGGCCAAGCGTTACCAACAGGCATTCAGCAAACACCCATTGGACTTTGGTAAGACCACGACCATACAACATCGCATTCTGACTGGCGACCACCATCCAATCAAGGAGCGTCACCGTCCAATACCACCAGCGATGTACCAACCGGTGAAAAAGTTGATCCAAGAGATGCGAGATGCTGATGTCATCCGGGAGAGTAACAGCCCCTGGGCAGCCCCGCTAGTCCTTGTCAAGAAGAAAGACGGAACCCTACGATTTTGTGTGGACTATCGTAAACTCAACAACGTCACGCACAAAGACGCATACCCATTGCCGCGGATTGAGGAATCTGTAACGGCTTTGGGATCAGCTACCTGTTTCTCGACCCTGGACTTAACCAGTGGATACTGGCAAGTCCCTATGGCGCCTGAAGATCGTGAAAAGACTGCGTTTACGACCCCGATGGGACTCTTTGAATTCAATAGTATGCCATTTGGGCTATGTAATGCCCCAGCCACATTCCAACGGCTTATGGAGAGGTGCCTCGGCCATGAGAATTTCCAGAGTGTGCTACTGTACCTGGTCGATGTTATTGTATTCTCCCCGGACATACCAAGAACACCTTCGTCACCTGTCCGAGGTATTCAAGGTACTTATACAGCACGGCCTAAAGGTGAAGCCCTCCAAGTGCTACCTAGTGATGAGGGGAATGAGGACTCCAAGCTGATTATATAAGTGAAGGTTTGGTAAGAGAACATTTAGCTAAGATTAAGGAAACCAAGTCCCCAGGACCGGATGATTTACACCCTAGAGTTTTAAAAGAATTAGCAGAGGAAATAACAGAACCACTTGCAATAATCTTTAATAAGTCATGGGAAACAGGAGTGGTCCCTCTAGATTGGAAAAGGGCAAATGTGGTCCCCATCTACAAAAAGGGGAATAGGGACGACCCAGGAAATTATAGGCCGGTAAGTCTGACCTCGATAGTAGGAAAAATCTTTGAACAAATCGTTAAAGAACATTTAATTAGGTACCTGGATGGGAAGGCTTTAATTAATCAGAGCCAGCATGGCTTTATGCCTAATAAATCTTGTCAGACTAATCTTATTTCCTTCTATAATAAAGTCACTGAATGGTTGGACCAGGGAAATGCAGTGGACATAGTATATCTTGACTTTAGTAAGGCCTTTGATAAAGTATCACATAACATTCTTATTGAAAAAAATGATCAAGTATGGCTTTGATAAAATATCAGTGAGGTGGGTTCACAATTGGCTTAATGATCGGGCACAACGAGTAATTCTAAATGGCTATACATCAAACTGGAAGAAAGTAAAAGCGGGGTGCCGCAGGGCTCTGTCCTGGGCCCAGTACTTTTTAATATTTTTATAAATGATCTGGATGATGGGGTTAATGGGGAACTAATAAAATTTGCAGATGATACAAAGATAGGAGGAATGGCCAACACTAGAGAGGAGAGAGAATGCATCCAAAAGGACTTGGACACACTGGAACAATGGGCTGAGGTGAACAAAATGGTATTCAACAGGGACAAATGCAAAGTTCTACATCTGGGTAACAGAAATGCAAGAAGCATATATAGTATGGGAGGAATAGTACTAAGTGAGAGTACAGGGGAAAAGGAACTGGGCATAATAATAGATCGCAAATTCAACATGAGTCAACAGTGCGGTGCGGTGGCTAAAAAGGCTAATAAAATTCTAGGATGTATCAAGACGAGCATTGAAGCTAGATCAAGAGAGGTAATTATTCCGCTGTACTCTGCCCTGGTCAGACCCCACCTGGAATACTGTGTACTGTTCTGGGCTCCCCAGTTTAAGAAAGACATCGATTTATTGGAGCAGGTCCAGAGAAGAGCAACCAAAATGGTGGAAGGTCTACAAACCATGTCCTACGAGGAGAGGCTAAAAGAATTGGGACTGCTTAGTTTGCAGAAGAGAAGGCTAAGGGGAGACTTAATAGCGGTATTTAAATATCTGAAAGGTTGTCACAGTGCAGAGGGATCTACCCTTTTCTCATTAGCAGAAGGAAGCACGAGAAGTAATGGGATGAAACTAAGGGGAAGGAGATTCAGATTAGACATTAGGAAAAACTTTCTAACAGTAAGGGTAGTGAGAGAGTGGAATAGGCTGCCACGGGAGGTGGTGAGTTCTTCATCAATTGAAATCTTCAAGCGGAAACTGGATAGGTATATAGCTGGGATGTTTTAGGAATTCCTGCTTTTGCAGGGGGTTGGACTCGATGGCCCTTGAGGTCCCTTCCAACTCCAACTCAAACTCAAACCTGTTGAAACCCCAAGTTCACTACCTTGGGCATGTCGTGAGCGCACAAGGCGTCCAACCTGATCCTGAAAAGATCACTGCAGTCCAGAACTGGCGAAGACCAACTACCGTCAAAGAAGTCCGAAGCTTCCTTGGATTCGCAGGTTACTACCGGCGTTTCATACCACACTTCGCCCAAGTAGCCGAGCCTCTGAACGAGTTGTTGCGCGGTTGTCCCAGAGAAAACTACAACCGAAAGCTTCCGGTAGACTGGACAGCGCGTCAAGAGGAAGCCTTTCAAGCGCTTAAAGCACTTCTGACGCAACCACCAATTCTAGCCTATCCCGACTACAGTCAGCCATTCCGCTTGTACACAGATGCAAGTCACCAAGGTTTGGGTGCAGTGTTGTTCCAGGTTCAGGACAACAAAGAGCGAGTCATCGCCTACGCCAGCAGGAGTCTGAGAGGCGCGGAGAAGAACGACCAGAACTATAGTTCTTTCAAACTCGAACTTCTGGCGCTTGTCTGGGCCGTGACAGAGAAGTTTAAAGACTACCTGGCTGCCACACCCTTTACCGTGTACACAGATAACAATCCGTTGGAGCATCTGGACACTGCTCGACTGGGAGCCCTTGAACAACGGTGGGCCTCAAGACTCGCGAATTACAAGTTCTCTGTCAAGTATCGCAGTGGCAAGTCCAACGCTAACGCTGATGCACTCTCAAGGTTGCCTGTGGGAGAAGAACCACCCTGAGAAGACATCTGGGAAGAGGTGGAGATGCCACCATTCTACAACAAGTTTGCCCAACAGGTTGCTATTGGTGTCCCTGTAGAAGGAGAATCTCTGGCGAAAACAGCTGCCGAATCCCTCCTGGAGCCATCTCTGTGGAAAACGTTTCAAGAAGAGAGCAGAGTTTTAGGAGAATTGTCAGATTTCCTGCTTACAGGAAGAATACCAACCCGTGTAAAGAGAGGTCTTCATGACGTGGAATTAAAACGCCTTTGGCGACAGAGGAAGCGCCTGTTTGTCCAACGAGGCCTTCTACTTAGAAACACTCTTGATCCTGTCACAGGTGAAAGGCTTCATCAGATCCTCGTACCAAGAAGAGACGCACAGATGATACTTGAGGCGTATCATGACAGATTCGGTCACTTCGGGGTACAAAAGACCGAAGCTACCATCCGTCGTCGCTTCTATTGGGTTGGGATGAGGAGTGACATTGAGAGTTGGTGCCGAGAGTGTCCCGCCTGTAGTATCACCAAGGAAGGTCGAAGAGATCAGAAGGCCCCTCTACATCCAATTAAGACTCAAAAGCCGTGTGAAATTGTTGCTCTGGACCATGTGAAGTTGGGTCCCACACGTTCCGGCTACAGCTACGCTCTGACAATGGTGGATCATTACTCCAAATTCCTTGTCATCGTGCCTGTCAGAGATCTTACAGCAAGAACTACGGCTGAGACCTTCTACGCAGAGTTTGTCCGCCATTACGGTTGTCCTGAGCATATCCTCACCGACCGTGGATCGGCGTTTGAATCCCAATTGTTCCGTGAGTTGTGTCAGTTCCAAGACTGCAAGAAGTTGCGAACCACAGCGTATCACCCTCAAGGGAATGGTATGTGCGAGAAGGCAAATCAAGTGATCATCGGCATGCTAAGAACAGCCGCAGTTACACCTGGTGTTGAGTGGCCTGAGCGTATCAAGGACTTGGCCTATATTTACAACAACACACCCCAAACATCTACGGGATACGCACCATTTTATCTAATGTTTGGAAGACAAGGTCAACTTCCTTCAGACTTAACCCTTGGTGTGAAGGTCCCTGACACCATCAATCCACTACCCATAACAGACTGGGTTGTTGAACACCGCCGACGTATGGAAGAAGCTAAAGAGATAGTTCGTAGGAGACAACAGGAGGATTATAACCATCGCGCCCATGCAGCGCCCCTGAAAGTTGGCGACTGTGTATGGTTAAGGAATAACCATCGGAATGGGAAATTGGATCCATTCTGGGAGAAAGAACCATACAGTGTCATCTCCATACCATATCCTGAATCCGACGTGTATGAGATCTCTAAACCTGGGAGACAGCCCCAAGTAGTACACCGAAACCGTCTGAAGTTGTGCCTTAAAGAAGGACTACCCACAGAGGTGCCCCCAGCTGAGACAACGAGTACAGAGATCTTGTCACCTTCTGAAGCGAAAGAGAGACCCCCAACGTTAACTGAGCTTATGTGGGCGCCTAAACTACTACCATTTAGCTGTTATCCACCAATTGCTCTAGTGCAAGAGAACCCTTCGACAGATGATTTAATTGATTTCAGTGACTCTGTTCCTGATTCAAATCTCGTTCCACTTAGGCATTCTGAGCGTACCACAAAAGGCATACCTCCAACACGCTATAGTGATGCCATGGCTGTCCTTGGGTAAAAGAGGTTAACTGTCTCTGCTTTTGTATATATGTTATTCCTGCTCTGATTACATTAATGTTTTTCCTGAGTGTATATACAGTATATATATAATATCTTGCCATGTAATATAGTATTTACATTTATATGCAACAATCCAAGCCATAGTGCCTGGCTCACCGAGCCAAGGAAGTTCTGTTACCCCATTGTGGTATGGACATTCGTGCTAGAGTGCCTACTCTTCCTTACAGAAAGGACTGTTTATTGTTTCTCAGAGAGACTCTCATGATAATGGACACTCACGAAATTTGTGCCAGAGAGCCTCTGGACCCATTTGCACTACTGTTGTTTCTATATGGAATGTCTGATGGTACCGCCAAAAGGTTCCATAAGTCTGAGTTTAATTATCTCTCCGTTACCCTTCAGACTTCTCATGGACATTCCAGGACTATGCCGGGAGGTCTTACCTCAAGTTTCTAAGTATTATATTTTTCTAAACTGTTAGTGACATTTGCACTTTATTCGTATTTATTAACGTTATGTTACATTTCTCACCTTCACCCCAGCCCGTCGCCGAGGTCGGCTCAGTGAAAGAGGGGGAGTATGTGGCATCCCCGAGCTGGCTGTGGCTGGGCTGAGGGTGATCTCTGTGCATTGTATTATTTCCTGTTGCTTCATAGCCTGTGTGACATAGCAGGGGGTCCTGAGTCTCACACAACACAGCGCCACCTCGTGAGCCTCACACATGCATTACACCTCCCATAGGATTGAATAGTAACCAAATGTGAAGAAATCAGGCGATACCTTTTACAGGCTAACAGAGTATATTTGATGGTAAGCTTTCGGAAGTACTAGCTCCCTTCATCATTTTTTTAACGGTTGTAAATAACTTCTCTACTTAGATTGCATTTTGTTTTTTTAAGGATTCTAAGATCCTTTGAAGGTCCATGTCTTTAGGGTATAAAAAAAATATGTGAATTTTCAGTTTCTTGTATAACACCATGTCTGATGAAGGGAGCTAGTACTTCCGAAAGCTTACCATCAAATATACTCTGTTAGCCTGTAAAAGGTATCGCCTGATTTCTTCACTCTTCCACTACTTTCAATGGCTAACACGGTACAACATTATAGTACTAAAGAAAGCTGTAATCAGCTTACAGCTGTCCTTAGCTGGTTTCTATATGGTCCAGAGGTTACCAGAAGTAGGTCAATGACCTAGTTTCAGTAACTGAGAGCAACCTCACAGACCAAATGATCAAAATTAGTCAATAACAACTGTAAGCTGATATCAGCCATCATTAGCTGGTTTAGATCAGTAACTAAGCAGGTCAATGACCAAGAGTTATTACTTGCAATTGGAAACTTGGTATAATAAATGTGCAATAAACATCTTTTCAGGGCGATCAGAGCAATTTTGATTTGGTCCAAAGAAATTCAGTCCAAATCAATATTGCTGGCAAATCTAACAAGAAATAAATTTCAGGTGTTTTGTTCATCTCTAGAGGTAATGCCACATTAATAGCATGTGATTGATATAGCCAATCCCTAGTCTCAGCAGTGCACCATGACTGGTTGCCGCAGTCATGTGTCATTGGTGTGACATTATTGGCTGCATCGAGTAAACAAAGACCATCATCAGGGTGGATGAAAGCAGTTGTTCTGGAATGGAGGGGTCTCCACTTAGTAAGAAATGGGTGTTTTGTTTTTTTCATAGCCTTGCCAATATTTTGGTTGATCCCAGACAACCACTTTAACATATTCAACTGTATTCACAGCTACCTTCATGGGTATTTGTGTGGATATGCAATACTGCAAAAAAGTTTTAGGCAGGTATGAAAAAAAGTTGCAAAATAAGAATGCTTTCAAAAATAGAAGTGTTCAAGGTTTATTTTTGTCAATTAAAGTGAAATCAATAAAATAAAGAGAAATGTAAACCCCCTCAATACTTGCTGTGGCCTTTACCCTTTGGAGGAGGAGTCCTGGAAGTGATGATCCGGCCCCCACAGATATAGCCCTGATCTCTACCTCATCCAGTCTGTCTGGGATGACATGAAGAGACAGAAGGATTGGAGCAAGCCTACATCCCCAGAAGATCTGTGCTTAGTTCTCCAAGATGGCGGGAACAACCTCCCTGCCCAGTTCTGCCAAAAACTGTCTGCAAGTACCGAGAAGAACTGATGGAAGGCAAAGGGCAAAGGTCACACCAAATATTGATGAGTTTTAGATTTTTCTTTTCTTCATTGCCTTCACTTTGTTAATTGACAAAAATAAAATATTAACACTTCTAGTTTTGAAAGCATTCTTACTTTGTAACATTTTTTCCACACCTACCTAAAACTTCTGCACAGTACTGTAACTGCTATGTACAGTGCTGTGCTCTAACTACCGGCTCCCTTTGGCATACATTATAGACAGATTGCATTAAAAAAAATCTGTGTCAAAGGAAAATAACATTTTATTGACTCACAGCTAACAACCTGCCACTGAACTTTTCTAAAAATGAAGCGAGAAAACTCTATGTGAACTCAACCTTACTGTGACAGATGAGATTTTTTTTTTTCCCTTACAGTAACATAGTTCTCCAGGTGTATACATAATGATGGCTGCCTAATGAAGACACTCACTATCTACTAACTAGCATCAGCCAAAATAGATCACTCAACTGATGAGACCAATTTTTATTACTTTCCTTAGTTATAAATGCAAAATGAAAATCTTGCTTCTCAAGTGTTTTTTTTTTTTTTTTAAACAAATTGGTGGATTTTCCATGTAATACATACAGATGTGTCCAACCTTAACTTAGCTCTAATTTGACTTCAATTGTAATTAAACCAATTCAATACAATATTGTGACCTGCTAGCAAAACCCTTGACAAGCTGCAATATTCATCACAACTAGGTAACAAATAAAGATGGGCAAACCTCAGAAGATTTCAGACGATGCGTTCCCCCAGTTTGTTTCAGTCCAAACTTGTTCATATAGAAGCAGAAGGGAATATTTGGGTCGAATCCGGATTGTTGTCAACCGATTCGCCCATCACCAGTAACACCGACTTTGGGGGTTTGAGGGGGGTCATTCATTAAGCAAAAAAACATGTCTAACATGCTCTGTGCCACAATTATGAAGAACAATTGGAGCCACTTTTGAGATCAAGGACCAACTCGTGAACCCACTAAACCCAAGATTTACTAGGAGTTGATCTGCACATCTGAACGGACAGAACAGAAGCGCTGCAAAACGATAAGAACTTTTTCTTACATAATATTCTGTCCCTTCAGTTGTGTGTCAGCTTCAAAATTTTGGGTATAGTGGTAAGTAAAAGGGAAGCTACAGGGGCATCTCAATAAATTAGAATATCTGTGAAACGTTTATTTCTTTCAGTAATTAAATTAATAAAGTGCCCTCCTATATTTTCTAGATTCTTTACACAGAGTCTTCTATTTCAAGTGTTTTATTTCTGTAAATGTTGATTATGGATTACAGGTAATGAAAACCCAAATCTAAGAAAATTAGAATATTGTAAGTTCAGTACAGTATTGTAAATTCAGTGTCACCTGCCAAGGTTTCCTAAGCCTTTAAATGGTCCCTCAGTCTGGTTCAGTAGGACACACAATCATGGAAGACGCTGATTATGGATTGTATTACTGAATTACTGAAATGAATGAACGTTTCAAAGATATTCTAATTTATTGAGATGCTCCTGTATACTTGGAGGTTTGGTCCTTTGGAAAAGAAGTCTGTATTTCTCTCAGATATAAAGAGTGATTGTCAGGTGGTTTCTTTTGGCCAGAAAAGGTCACGAGTGCAACAAATGGTTGTTAAAAGATCCTTGTTCCTTGTTTTGGATAAATGTCATGTCTGCATTGTATATGTACCGTGCCTAAGCTGGTGGAGTCTCTTCAGACCCCAAAGTGTAATAAGCGGAGACCCAGGGGGAATATGATGTTACTGCTAAGGCCTGTAATTGGACCTCAAAAATCATGTTAATCGAGTCAATGTCCTGATGCTTTCTTGTAGGAAAATAGGACCCCACAAATTGGACTCCCAAGCTCAAAATGAGTTATAACTAGAGATGTGCAAATTGTTTAGTAACGAACCAGATTCGACCCGATTATATTCCAAATTGTTTGCCTCTGTCTCTGACGTTATGATGTTCGGTTGCCCATGTGACCCTGGGCGAATGACGACACAGGAAAGCACCAGATGTTACCAAGGTGGCAGAAAGAACTGGACACCGCAAGGAGTCCAAAAATGGAATGTGAGTATAAATGTTTTTTTTATTTTTTTACACCTCCCCTGGGCCTCCACCTATTATACTCGTCTGATCTGAAAAAACCCAGAGTATAATAATTTCAGTTCTGTTTTTATCCAAACAAGTTTGGACTGAAATGAATCGGAGGATCGCTTCATCCAAGTACAAGACAAAACGAACCTTCAGAGGTTCGACCATCTCTAGTTATACCTAATCTTTTCCCTGAAAACTATACATACATCTTCTCAGCTTCTCCTGGTTTATAATATTCTACCTGCTTATTAAGCGTCTTGTTCAATTTGACATGTTACCTTTAAATTACATGTTTATATAAATTTCTCTGTCTTGGCCCAAAATTTCCACCTGAATGTGGCAGCTTCGAGATCATTTATACTGTAACCATTGCTGTGGGATTCAGGCAGTGAATTGTAATGAATTTATGTAGAGTCATCTTTTGGCGGAATGACCTGTTTGTTGGTTGCTATTTTTTCTTGATATCAATCCAGCTTGAAGTGCTCTGATAAATGCCACCTCTGCAGGTTTCATATTTCTATGCAGGTTGAGGCTTTTACATTTTTTATAAATTACTTGGGATGTAGGTTTTGCAGTTTGTGCAGCTAGCAGTAAGCTAAGAAAGCAGTATATGATTGGTAAATGGCCACTAGAGGGACTTCAAGTTTTTTTGGTGGTGGACGGTGGACAATACTTTTTATTTATAAATAATTTGAGACTTCTGCATTCTTTATTTTTTGTCTGGATTCAGATATCTTTTGCATTTAGACAGGGACATAGTTATAGTGGGGGGCAAGCATGGAATGTACCCTAGACACTGACGGAAGGGGGCACTGATCTACAGTGACAGAGGAGAGCATTAGAATTTTATGTACAGCTAATAAGGCTACATGCACATGACCGAGTGTGTAGGTTGAGGGACCAATTTTATAGCAGATAGCACTTGGATGAAACACAGATGACATCCGAGTATTATCTGAGTGCATTCCATCCTCCATTGACTTCAACGGGGGTTTACTTCTGTTATGATGGCACAGAGCAGGATAGGACCTGGTCTATAATCATCAGAACAGAACGGAGGATTGGACCCCCCATTGGAGGAGCCTTAGCCTGCACACTCTGTCGTGTACATGAGGTCTTACTGATGCAGCCACCTTCTATGTAAAGTGTCTCTGTCGGCAACAATCGGCTGTTTTATCATCTGATGGGCACTCTGTATATCCAGTAACTGCTGCAGCCATGGCCTCATAGCTCTCCATATTCCCACAGGTAGCTCAGTTATGCCACATATCACAGTGCCACAGTGCACAATGTTATCACAGTGCTGACCATGTCAGACATATGTATTCCGAGCTGACCATGCCAAACACCATGCTGACCACGTCAGACTTATTATTAAGAATAATATCGGCTCAGTTATCAATTACAGGGATTGTCCAGTTTTAAAAAAATGACATGCAATCAGGTGAGGAAGGCTATAAAGTAACGCATACTTACCTGCATCCTTTCCTCCATCCCTGCTCTAGGCTGGCTGTAAGCTCCACCACTTGTATACAAAGCGACTGCAGTGGTGATGTCTCTGCTGCAGCTGTTCTGTATACAAACAGAGCAGAGGAGCTGCAGGCCGGCGGCCAGGCAGAGTAATGGAGAGGAGCATGCGGGTACGTATAAAGTACAGGGAAACCACTTTGAGATGACCCCCAATAATTGCATTAAAAAGTGGTCCTCTGTGGAAGTGGTCTTCTCAAAGAAGATGGTTAACATAGAAAACTCAACATCCATCACAGAAGATGAGGTATGAATAAGGGGGTGGTCTTTTGGAGAAGTTTCACGGTGTAAGTATTGATCGGAAATGAAAACTTTGTATTTATTGTATTAAATATACTAACAGATTATCAGATAATTTGATCAGTTTACACCATGTTTTATATATAGTTTGTGTATGTTTGCAGCCAATAAAAATTGCTACGAATGGCTACAAAAGGAATCAGAAGTATAAAGGAAGGTCTTATACTTCTCCCTTCTCCTTAATCCAGTCCTGGCTTTGGCTCAAAAAAACGCAACAAAATCTGCAACAAAAAAAGCTGCGTTTCTGCAACGTGGGGCCTCAGCCTAAATTGGCTTTCTGACACCCAGGACTGTTTGTTAATACCTTTTTAGATTTTTTTTTTCTGTTTTAGCTTAGTTTACAACTTTACAAAAGGCTAAAAAATATTTTTTGGTTGTTTTTTTGTTCATTAAATTAGCAAACCAAAATAATTTATTAAAATTGGTTCCCTATGTTTTGTCAGTCATTTTGAAATCTACAGTACTATGCACAGCCTTGGGTGAACGAGATCTCTATGGCGAAAACATGCATTTTGCAAAAATGGTTCTTTTTTTTTCATTTGTTTCTCATTTTCTTGCATTTTCTATATTTTTTTTACTTGTGTATTTATATATTTTTGTTGCATTTTTCCTCCAAGAGGTCATAAAAGACTTCTCAGGAACATTCACACTTTATTTTTTTTTTTTATTATGCAGTAAGAAAAGTCCTGGGCATTGGGAGCAGGTACCCGGCTGTGAGTACCAGCTCAGTAGACCCCGTTGTGTTCCAATGCATATGACATAAACATCTCATGCATCAGATACAGAAAGTCTATAGGTCGGTCACTAATGAGTTAAAGGGTTGGTTCGTTAGAGGCTCAGAACAACATAGGCGGACCCCTAAAATAGTGGTTACATACAGAGCTTGGTAGACCCCATTGACTATAAAGACGTCCATCGGTGAACAATAAATCCGTATGTGTAGGACTTTTTCGTCTGCCAATTTCATGTGGATACTGCGATGGAGTCTCCTACGAACTCTAACACAAATGTGAATGAAGCCTAGGCTGGAATACCACAAAAACATGTAGACAGGTGTGGGATTGTTTTTCTTTTATTTAGTTTTTACTTATAAAACTAATGTTTTACTAATTTCGTACAACTTTTTTTTTTTTTTTACTTTAACCTATATTTTAGCTGTCTGTGTTGACAAGGAGTCAATCCACTCACTAATCTGTATCTCCCTTGAAGATCAGTTGTCTCTTCCTATGTCTCACATCTTCTATACCTCTGGAAATTAAGATTTTTCGGAATGGTATATATTTTCTCTGGAAATTAAGATTTTTTTTTTTTTTTTGGTATACTGTATGTTTACTATATTTTATTTTCCGATGTCTTGATGGTTTGCAGTGATTTTTATGGGGTGGTATAAAGTATATGCAAATTTCCATTAGCAATGATGAAACACATATGTACCAATTTCTAGTCATTACGACATGATGGATACATATTATTTCCTTAGGGAGCGCTGATTTGTTCCACCGTGCTGATTTCATCGTTGAATACCAGTGGCAGTCATAACTGAGCAAAGCAGAAAAAGGGTTTCATTTTGCTTTCCTTTGGCCACAATCAATCTAGTGAGCCTGTTCTCTCTACAGAGCTCGATATATTATCCAAGTAAAAATGACTTGGTTCCCAATGAATAACTAAATATGGCATGTTGCTAAGCAACAAAACAAGGAGGAACTAGTGACAGACGTTCTTACTTTTTGGAAGGAATACGTGAGCGGAAAATGAAATAGCAAGTTTATAGATCACATTAAACGAGTGTTGTCAAATTTGAGAATGTAAAGGTTGTGAAAATTTAATATACAGTATTATAAAATTTCACTGTAGATGTAATGTAAAGCAGTAAAATATACACTGGACTAGTCATTCAGATTACTTGTAAGTACATCCAAGGTTGTACATGTTTTGTTACCAGGAAGTACAATCTAGAGGAGCACTATCTCTAAGGCTGATGCCCAACGTTGCGTATACATTTATTATTATTTATTTATATTTTTTTGTTTGCTGTGTTTTTTGAGCCAAAGTCAGGAGTGGATTGAGCAGAAGGGAGAAGTATAAGAGCCTCTTATATATTCCCCATTCCTTTTGTAGCCATTCTTAGCTTTGGCTTAAAAAACACAGAACAATCTGCAACAAAAAAAGCTGTGTTTCTGCAACGTGGGCCTCAGCCTTAGTGCTACCTTTAGGTAGCTACCCTATAAGTCAATGTCTGACCCATAAAAGAGTCTTTAAATGTAACTAAGGCTAAGTTCACATCTGCATCGTAGTCTCCATTGGAGAGTCCATGGCAGAGTCCGCTGAATAACAGCGGAGAAAAAAGTCCTGCATGGACAACTGTTTTCTCCGACTTTTTTCAGTTTCACAATGACAAACACCCATCGGAACCTATTATAGTCAATGTGGTCCACCGGGCTTCGTGTGAAACCGTTGTTTGATTGGTCTGTCCTCGACATGAATGACAGAGAGCAATGTTAGAATTGCCCACTTGTAGGTTTATGCACCTCACTAAAGAGAAGGCGGTGTCTGGATGAAAATTTGCTACCGATAGGTATATACTGTTTATAGTGTTCATCCTTTGACAAGCTCATTTTTACGTCTTTCTCTGCCTATATACTCCACAACATATTACAGAAATTGGGGATATCTGGTGTACAAGGCATAAAAAGTTGCAAATTTGCTAAGCAAATAGGAATTTGTGCAAAATTAGCAACTTTTTTTCTATTTTATGCCCCCTTTCATGGATGAACAATGCACTACATTTATCATCATGCATGCCAGTTTACTGGTAAAAATGATGAGTGAAATCTATGCTATCTAAAAGACCGGGGGAGGGTGCACCTCCTCATAAATGAGGGGCACATCTATCATTGTAGGGGATGTGAAGACTGGCATTGAATACTTTAGTCTTTATAAACCTCCCTAATTGTCATCACTTACTGTCCTAAGTAGGGCTCACAAGCTAAATTCCTTCTCAGTCTGGAGTCTGGACAATCTTAATCACATTGAGTTATACAAGGTGCACCAGTAAGTTGGTGTAAGATGCACCAGAATTATTAAGAGGCTCTGGTGCATTTTGGGAGGTCCCATTTGCTGCAATTGAAACCTATGCCATTCTGTTTTTTAGCTTATATTTTCAGGACATATGTATTTCAGCCATTTTATGCTTAGCATACTCTGCAAATAGTCTCCTCTCTGGACCAGAACCTCTAAATAGACATGTACATCAACACGACTTGCAGATGATGCCATATGGTGTTGAGGTAATAGTGATCTTGTCACATTTACTTGTCATATCACGCACGCAGCCCGGTGTGCGCATCCTGTTACAGAGTGGGAGGAGTGGAGCAGATTGCTATAGTTTTGTGCGAAAACATACAAGAATATATTTGTAAATGTAATAAAATCAAAGTCCAAACCGTAAATTTATGGAACGTGCTACCATAGGATTTGGCGATGGCGGAAAGTGTAGCGAGCTTTAAAATAAGTGCTAGATAGCTTTCTTGTAAACCGCAATATAAAAAGCGACTGTAGTACATTGATCCAGGGATCTGTTCAATTGCCAGATGGGAGCTGTAAGGAATTTTTTCAACTTTATATTGAAATGGGTGTGCGCCATTAACAGAGGGTTTTCTAAATGAACTTTACTTTCTAAGTATAAAACAGTCGAACTTGGTCTTTTCTAAGCAACTAACTATGTAAAAAATTAGGGTATATTAACACGTGGGTTAAAGGTTGCAGATTTTTCATTTGGATTTGCATATTAAAGTAGCTATAAAGTGAACAAGATGTTAAAAGGATGTTAAAGGGATTATCCACCTTTTACAAATTGTTGGCCTAGTCTTAAAATAGGCCATCAATATAGAGCTCTGACTGTCCCATGAAGCCAAATCCCTTTCCCCACAAGTTGTAAAAGTGTCTAAGACTCTTAATAATTGTGGCACAAGGCATGCTAGACAGTTTTTTGCACAATTCTGGTGCATTTTTCCTGGTAAATCTCCCACAATGGCTTTGTGTCAAGTTTTTTGTACCAAAACCAGAAGTATATCAAGAAGAAAGAAGCTCTTGGAATGAGAAGGTATGTCCAAACTTTTGGTCTGTACTGTATATGTTTTTTTTTCTTTCCCATTGCTTTTGAATCCACTTCTGGCTTGGCGTAAAAATAATTGCAGCAGAAAATACCACTAAAACACCATTTCACAGCAGCCTTTAACAAAAATCTTGCATACCATGGAAAATACATTAGGGGAAATTTAGTAAGACCATCATCTCCTACACTAGTCTTAACCCTCACCCTTAAATATGGTGGCTGCACATGATTGAGGGCATTATATCCCCCAGCACCTTGGTCAAAGATGACCAAGGCGCCATTTTCCGAGAGGTGCAAGATACAAAAGATCCTAGACTTGTCTGGTATTAGCTTTTATTACAGGCTGCTCTATGCAGCTCTACTGTGTGCATCTCGAAACAGACTGTAGGCCATATTTTTCAGATTACACATGTCTATAGAAGTCTATGGAAAGAGGAGGAGGTGAGAAAGAAGCAGTGAAATATGTTTAGATTAATGCTAGATCTAAATAAGACAATTCTATTACAATCCAAAAACTTTACTCAATATAATCAATAAAGGTCTACAATTCTCTATGTGCGTCCTGCGTGATCTTAGAGCTGTTTCTCAGTGAGAAAAAGTAAGATAAGAAGCAGAATCTCCTCTACATACTGTGTGCGAATATGACAGACACTCTCCAATCTCACCCCACCAGCTCAGGGAGAACTGCAAACTAAACTTGCAGTTTTCCTGCAAGTGGAAAACTGCCAATAATGCAGGGAACAGGCCTTATAATGGCCATACATAGTGTTACTCCTTATGTACACACACACACACTAAAGCTTAGGGCTCATGCACACAGTCATATTATATCTCCATATTATATTGCTTTACAAATGGACGAGCATTTTATTGCATACCTGCATGTTTCTGAATTAGAAAAAAATGTGCACTGGACTGGATAGTTATGGATGAATTTAAGGAGAATACCACCATATATGATTTTCTTAGAGCCTGTCCAATTCCATACCAAAGGATGTCAACAGACTCAGTGCACTGCTGTACAGGCACCCTGCCAGTGTGCATGCCTATTTATGCAGTAATCATAGGAAACACCTTGACTGCACAGAGGTAATTCTCATTTCACTAAGGAATTTTGTATAAGAGATTTTAGTTTCCTAGAAGAATATCTCCCTAAACAGAGTCTGTTGGAGCCCGTACGACTCCATACTAAAAGCTCTACAAG
Organism: Leptodactylus fallax; assembly: GCA_947044405.1. NCBI lineage: Eukaryota > Metazoa > Chordata > Amphibia > Anura > Leptodactylidae > Leptodactylus > Leptodactylus fallax. Next base: position 1,736,651 of record CAMRHE010000173.1, on the reverse strand, counting down.
CTCAGTGCACTGTCATACAGATAATCATGGGAAACACCTTGAATATAAAGAGGTAATCTCCATTTCACTGAGACTCAATTCACAAGTGACACTCTTTTTGTTCCTTTAAAAAAAATGTTGTTACTTTTTGCTATTTTAATGTTATTTTCCAGTTTTAAAAGCATTACAATTTTGGCAAAAATATTACCTATAAACCCAGGATTATCACATGACATTGAAAACCGATTAGCGGTTTAATTGAAGAATTAGGGAAGTCTTGTATTGTAGCGCATGGGCATAAATACCAAGATTGCAGGCTTCAGGGGGTAATCTCCAATTTCCACTGAGGCCTAGGATGCATTTAGTGATAACTATGGATGATGGAAGTAGAATAAGGAAAATGAATGCACCTCCATTACTTTACTGGGACATCATAATGTCATATGACATCATTATTCATATAACAGAGTGTGCATTATCCCTGAACTGTGGCATCGCTGTGTGTATTATCCCTGTACTGTGACATCATTGTATTTATTATCCCTTTACTGTGATATTGCTGTTTAATGTCCCTGTACTATGACATTACTGTTTTTTATCCCTGTATTATGACAACACTGTTTATTATCCCTGTACTGTGACATCACTATTATTATTATCATCACTATACTGTGACATCACTGTGTTTATTATCCCTGTGCTGTGACATCACTGTGTGTATTATCTCTGTACAGTGACATCGCTGTGTGCATTACCCCCTGTACTGTGACATCATTGTGTGCATTCTCCCTGTACTGTGACATTGCTGTTTATTATTCTTGTACTGTGACATCACTTTGTTTTTTATATGCCTGTACTGTGACATCACTATGTGCATTATCCCTGTACTGTGACATCACTGTGTGTATTATCCCTGTACTGTGACATCACTGTGTGTATTATCTCTGTACTGTGACATTGCTGTGTGTATTATATCTGTACTGTGACATCGCTGTGTGCATTACCCCTGTACTGTGACATCATTGTGTGTATTCTCCCTGTACTGTGACATTGCTGTTTATTATCCTTGTACTGTGACATCACTTTTTTATATGCCTGTACTTTGACATCACTATGTACATTATCCCTGTACTTTTAAATCACTATCCCTATATGTGAAGGAGACCAATATAATTGTACAATTCTTCAAGTTCTGAACTTGCTTCTAAGCGTAGTCATATTAGAGCGGGGCCTGATTACAATTTTTGCTGTAGGGCCCCATGGTTATTTGTTACACCCCTACAGTTATAATTTTATTTATATATTTACAGGGGGAACAAAAGAGGGACAGCCTAGCATGTAGAGCTCTGAGCCATGATGATCCAGAAAGTATTTACTAAAAAAAAAAAAAATAAACATGACAAGAGACCTTTCATTTTTGTAATAAAACATGATATTTTTTTTTAATAATCGCCAGATCTTTCTTGAAAGGATTACTATTTCATCTAATATCTGCCTCTATATAATTACTCTTCAATTGACTAATACATTCAATCCCAGCCCTTTAAATCAAATATTTCAACCCAGTGATTTCCAGTGTACTATTTAGTAAGAGGCTCGGCTTTAGACCATTGCCAGTGCGGAGTGTTTTTGTTTTAATTGTTGTATGAATGTGACTTTTTCCCGACAATTG